>OMLF01056286.1:61755-98459 GCA_900302615.1 Holocentrus rufus | reverse complement strand
GGCGGATGTACTGAAACTTGTACTGGATGTTGGGTCGCTGCCAGACAAAGATAGTGTGCTGGTAGAGGAAAAGTCCTCTAACACTAAAATCCTCTTGGCAGTCCCACGTGTATCAGAAACCAAAGGCAAGACAGTTCATTTTATGCCCTTTTCAAACACAGAGACATTATAGATCTCTCTAAAAAAATGACACCTGTACAATGATTCAAACCTACAAGAGGTCTAAGCTTCAGTATTGGCTGATACTTTAAATAGATTCTCCGTTTTTTAACTCTGTACTTTTTTGAGGCCAATTTCTTGACAGGATTTAGAAATTGAAGTCAGCTTTCAGTACGATGTATGCAGTTGGTGTGGAAAAGTCTTGTCTCATGTGTGGGCAGTGAACATAAATATTACTCATATTTACCCAGAAAACTGATAAGCAACTGCCAGGCTTATCATCGAGCGATTACGAAATTAAACTGCTATATACTTTTACAGACTTCCATCACCGGCATCCATCACCTGCTAAAAAAAATGTAATACCAAAGTGGTCAGGAGGAAAAGAAAAAAAAATACAGTTTATGGTGTGTCCAGTGTGTCTTCTGGTCTGTGGGAACCATCAGAGAAATCAGAGCCACTCTGCTGAGCGGATTATGGGACAAGACAGGGAATCAGCTGAGACCGAGGAGGAAGGAGGGCGATACCTGGAGGGCTCAAAGGGCGAGATGGTGGGACTGTGCAAGTTTCTAAAAAATATAATCATAAAACCTGTCTTGAAGCACTGTTGTTGTAAATCAGGATGGTAATATAAGAAGCAAATAGTGCAGAAAAGTGAGGTTGCTTGTCCAATCACTGAGACAAACAAATGTAAAATACTAAGGGAAATCACCATGATGATCACATAGCAAATTAATTATGGATTTTGTATTTTTGCCATAATCAGAAAGCTGAAAGAGGAACGGTTTTGAGTGAGGAGTTATGAGCTGGCTGCAGCAGAGCGGTGGGTGAGAGGAGAACTGAAGCAGAAACGAAGCAAAGACAGAGGAAAAGAAAACACAAACACAAGCAATTTATGCGACTGAGAATTGTAAACAAGCTAGTCCTCAGCCTGTACGATACACAGTGAATGTACATATCTTAGTATATTTTACTTTTTCTGATATTTAACCGGTGCTCTTATCCAGAGTGGTCTATAATAAGCGAGCAGGTAGGAGTTCAGTGTTTTATTTAAAGATGCTTCAACAACCTGCAATTTTCTAACCTGTGGCTTCCTGCTCCAAGTTTAAGGTCTCATCTATCACATCAAATTCAGCCATGATAGGAAGCTGTTGATGTTGATGAAGACAAGGGAGGGTCTTTTAAAATCTTGAACCAAACGACATATAGCTTGGGCATATATGAGAACAATTCAGTACCAGTAATGTCCTCAGAATATTTTTCCAAAAGTCTGCTGCACTGAAAAATAAACAAAGTACCTTTTGTACTGCCTCACATCAAACTAACCCTTTCCTCAACCTTGGATGCTTGTTTTCTTTGTTTCTTGTAAAGTTTTCTCATTATCTTAAATCCTGCCTCACATCCAATTTTCACCCAGCAGTTTGTTTTTTTCCGAGAAACCGAAACACCAGGCCCTTTGCACAACCGACCGTGATTTGTGACGCGTGCTGAGGAGAACACGAGGCAGCCTGCAAAATGTGCCTGTGGGAAGTCACAAGACCGAACTTTCATCTGTTCTTTTTTATTTTCAAGCGAGGGAGCACTTGCGCGATTTTCTTCGCACGCCTGTCCTGAGGGACCCGGACAACCGTCCAATGATAGTGACCCAACATCCATCTGCCATCCATCTGTCCGTCCGTCACACTCTGTGTTTATCAGACGCGAGCGATACTATTAAAGCAGCAGCAAATACAGATTAATTCATCAAGTTAATGGGGTCGTTGGCAGAGACGCGGCCGCTGAATGACCATGACACAGCATGAACCTCCAAAGAGCGTCCGAAGTGGAAGCGGCTTACATAAACCTTCTCAGAAAATCTCTGCTTTTGAAGTGTTGACAAGAGAGGAGCGAAGGCAAACAGATTAGCGGAGGGGAGAGGAGGCAAGGTCAGAATAAGAGAACAGGATTATCCATATCGCAGCGTGATCTCTAATCTTGATGCTCGCCTTGCTACCTCAAAATACTAATGAATGTTGAAATTTTCGCCCTCTTAAGCAACTTGGCTCCAGAAAACGACTCCAGTGGAAAAACACTGGGGTTGTACTGGGCAGCTCTGAGGTGTAAATGTGTGTAAAGGTGGGAAACATTGATGTACAGTGGATCCAAGACTTAAAATAGCACCTATGACAAGCTATTACATTTTTTCCATCTTCCTATCTGTGTGCAACTGCAGGAACGAATGGGATTGAAGCCATACCAAAAAAAGAAAAAAGAAACGAGTGTGTATGGTGCAGGTCTTTCATTCCCTATGCTTTCCACCTCATCACCAACACCTCTCACCTCTCGCCCCTCCTCCGTCCCCCTCCAACAGACCACCAGCCTCTAATCCTCTGACACTGAGCCAGCAATTTCACACGAACCCCGGT
The DNA here is from genome assembly GCA_900302615.1 of Holocentrus rufus. Lineage (NCBI taxonomy): Eukaryota > Metazoa > Chordata > Actinopteri > Holocentriformes > Holocentridae > Holocentrus > Holocentrus rufus. The sequence goes on along the minus strand of OMLF01056286.1, from coordinate 95,895 downwards.
GTGAGAGTGTGAGAATGAGAGTGACGGAGAAAGACACGCACAGAGGCAGTTGAGTGAGTACGACCAGCGGTGTAATCGAGCAAGAGAGACCCAGAGAGAGAGAGAGAGAGAGAGATAGACAAAATAACTTTCCACGTCGTTTTATCTTAATCCCAGCACTCCTACCTGGTGGAACACTTTAAAGACTCCCTACCCGACCAAAGGGAAGAAGAAGAAGAAAAAATAAAACATCTTTGGAGTCCTAAAACCTTTGTAATGGGAGCATGTCGTATCCACTGGCTGATAAGTAGAGGGTTGAACGAGTGCATGCATTATAGAAATGGAAATGGAGACTGATAGAGTGGAGCTGTCTGTGCAGGCTTGGAGGACTGAATGAGAGTGCGTGAGTGTGGGTGTGTGTGTATACCTGAGCTGTAGCTGTCTGTGGAGGACTGGGAGATGGAGCGGGACAGTGAGCGCCGGCCGATCTTGGTGGGACGCTTGTTGAACTCCTGCTTCTGGTCCGCAAACTGGATCTGCTGGGAGAGAGACAAGACGGGGGAGAGAGATCAGAACTCGGCGTACACACACACATATATACACACACACACACGGTATTTATCTCCAGTGTGTTACAGGCCGAGCAGGCGGCCATCTTTAATCCGTGGTCCTGCGTAGCTCGTTACTTGGCCTTAACAGTGCAAAAGTTACGTTTTTTAATTCAAACTGGGCAGTAAAAATATGCACTCACAGTATGATTAAGCATTTTGCACAAAACAATCAACCCGATACACAAGTTAACTTGCTTCCCCACCTTTCCTAAATACTGGAAAACAAAAAAATGAAGCAATACTGCATTTGCAACATTAAAATTTGCCGATTCTATCACAGGGATCTAAATCTGAAATAACCAGATTGCATCTTTTATGACAACATTCCTTTTCGATTGTCAGGTTTATGTACTGAATGTTTTAAGCAAACCCCCTGCTGAACAGAACAAAGTGCTGAAGAGAAAACAAAGGACGCAAAAAGGCGATAAAGAGCGGGGTAATAAAAACACGAGATGAAACAAGTACATCACGGTCTCTGAGAAAGGAGGCCAGCTTTGAGTTCAGCCTGACTTTAAAAGATAACGGAGACAATGAGGCTATTATCAACCCACATCAAGGCCGCGCAGCTGACACAAGGTACAACAGTTCATCCTAGTTCTGCAGGATAGGAGGGGGGTGTCGAGATTGGGCCGTTCACTGTTTGGCGATCCAGGCCTCGAACTGACTAACCAAGCAAGCCACTCTATCACTCTGATAATCTCTCCGCTATTGTATTGGTATTAATAGCCTGCTGGCTGCTAAGGCCTCCATAATAATTCATGCAGCGCTGATATTAAGTACCTGAGAATTAACGGCTGACTTATTTCTGCCATAAAACCAGGCAGCAAGGACAAACATCCCAAACAGGCATGCTAATAGATGCAGTGATTGATGAATGATAAAACATTCATCAAAAAGTTTGGTGACATTTTATAAACTCTGGCTGAGAGGGAGAGAGTTGCAACACCCACAAATTAGAGGTCTAATTTTGTCAAAATAAGCATCGGGAAGCAAAAGATTTCCCCAGTGTGGTGGCATTTTGACAGAGGCGCTGAAAAGCTTTTTAAGATTTGAAAAAAGACGCGGAATGAATGTCACTCTTCTTCATTTGGCGTCTCTGCGGTTCCCCTGTCAAAAACGAACAAGTTTGTCAGGGGCGAATTTATTCAGATTTTCATATAAGAGCTTGAAGAGAGTGAGGCTCGATAAAATGCTGCACATTATGAAACACATACACGTCCTGTGTGTGTATGTGTGTGTGTGTGTGAATAGCTGATACCAGGAAGCTGTACAGGTGAATGAGCGCCTTGGCATTGTTGTCAAGGCCTTTCACTCTTATAATGTGCATAAACACACACAAACACACACATTCAAGACCTTGACCAAAGACCAAATTACACAGGTGCAAGCTGTCAAACAAAAAGACAATTCAATCGTTTTCTTCCTTTGCTCTCTCTCTCTCTTACGTCAGAGTTACACAGCAACAACACCGTGAGCCAGCAGCTGAGGCGCTGAAACATTTCTGAACAGGCTCGGAAAGACGAAAGTCCACAATGTGCCGCAAATCTCAAACATTACAGTGAACCATTGCAGGGGAGGCAAGCAAGGACGCAGTTTTCCTCGTGGCAAAACTGTGAAAACACAGAGTAAACACGTCTATTGTGTTTGCTGATACCTGCTATTTGCTTTCCAACACCAGTCACCCAATTGTTGGTGTATTTTGGCTATTAGCTGGTGAGTTTTTCCGGCCCTTTGGGCTGATATAAAAGCCATACAGATAAACATACTTTCATGACTTTCCTACAAAGCCAGAGTAGTCCATTCCCTTCTCTCCCTCCTCCCCCGTCTTTGTCCATTCTCCTTACCTTTTTCACAGTGGGTTCACTACTCTCACCATCTTTCTTCTTCTTCAGCATGGCCACAGGTGTGTGTGGGGGTGTATTACAAAGCAGCAAAGAAGTATACCGTGTCTTACTGAAGGCCTAGAGGGGAGTGTGTGTATTGAGGGGACCTAGCTGTTCATGGTCTGATCATTTTATAGGCTACCTCTACTCCCTCTGCCTCTTTTTGGCCTCTACTTTATTCCAATCCAGCCCAAACTGGTCCAGCCATGCGCCAGCAGACACAATGCAATGAATTGTTTGCCGTCCTTTCATTTTTTCCTCCTTCTCTCCTCCCTCTGTTTTCTTGTTTAATTGTTGATTGTTCCACAGATTGGGCTCCTGGGTCGTTGGTATCACCACCAAAGCTAAGCTTCGCCCCTGCTGACCCAAGGTGGCTGTGGCGTGGAGCCCACTTACTAAGTCCATTATGGGTGGGCACTGAAAAAGTGATTAAATGGTATCAAGAGGTATTAAAAAGCGATAAAGTGTTGGATTCTTAAAGTAAGAGCTCAAATTCTCTCATTGTTAATATAATAGGCCATAGTTAATGTGTTATTGAGGAAATTAATTTGATTTTATTATGAATAAAGATGGCATGTGGAAAATGCTGCATATTTTTCCCTAATCATATTCACAAGAAATGTGCTTTACTGTAACAAAGTATCAACAAAACAACTATTTGAATCAATCCTCAACTTTAAGTATCAGAATTAAGAAACATCTAAAATGATACTCAAACCTAGAGAGGGTGGACAGTAGTGATGAAAAGTTATGCATAAGCCTTCCATAAGTTTCTTGCAGGAAGCTCCCTAAAGATGCATTTTCCAAACTAATGCAAGACTAAACCACTGAGGAGCGGTTCAGTCTTTTAATGAGAGCAGTTAGTGACACGAATGGATTTACTGAATCTATAGTTAAGGGAATTTCACTGACGCTCTTATCCAGAGACACTTAAATTGCAGGATATTGCCCAAGGACACTTAAACAATTTAACCAACTCAGAGTTACATGGACAGGCGTTTAGTTGCTTTCCCAGAGCGACTTACACCAGGGGCGAGGAAGCACTTGAGCGTGTTACTGAGTGATGAACGCTTCCTGTTTGCAGAGGGGATCAAACCTGAGATTCAAGGTCACGGGACGGACTTTCGAGCCACTGGGCCATCTTGCCACCGCTTAAACCCGCATTTGAAACAGACATAAATCTAAGAAACCCATAACAGACTATAACAGCCCATTTTAAGAGAGAAATTGGGACTATTAGTGTTTTCAGGTTTAGCGGATGGAGGTTAGATGAGGGGCTTTTAGGAGCTCAGAGTCGGACTGAAGGATTGAAGGTCGTTTTGGGAGCTCAGGAGGAGGGGATGGAAGGGCTTATATGCCGTTTTGGGGACAAGATTACCACAGGTTAGCTCAGGCCTCAGGACAGGGGGTACTGCCAGAGAGAATGACACACTGGACTGACACACACACAATGGCTGCTTTGTTACTCACACTGGTATAATTACAATCTCTGTGTTAGTGAAGGAGAGCGAGCAAGCGAGCTAATGAGAGAAAGAGAGAGAGAGAGACAGAGAGCCTGTTTGAAAGAAAGCTGAAACCCTGGATCTTCTTTACGCTCCAGGACTATCAAACTACTCCCTGTAACTACAAATCCATATGCACTCATAAAAGCCATAAAAGACAAGTGCATACACCAAACAACACATTAGCATGAAGACAGACAACAGCAGGGCTGTCCCTCTTAATTTCCTAAGAGATTTCTGACCTAATCTTAATTTGTGCAAGACGGCCTTACTGGAAAATGGTATGATGCATACAACGATATGGTGCACACACTCAGGCAGAGTAAACAGGCACGAATCAGCCTGAGGTCAGTAAATAAGGCAAAAGTTCAGCCTTCTGAGGTGTCCTTGAGCATAACACAGAAACACTACCTGCTGCAGGGTGTTGTTCTGTAGTCTGGGTCTGACCTGCCTCTGGAGGGCAGCCAGCAAAAACACATTTCCCAACTAGGAATAATTAAGTTATCACATTTTTAGTAATACATTAGCATAGAGACAAATATGCATGCACCTGCAAAGCAAAGAGCAAATCTAAGGACAGAGATTTCATAAACTTTGGGGATGTTGAATATCAACAGAATAAATCCTGTCTTTCTTCAAAGCTTTGCTGCATTAAAAGGTAAAATCCCCTTCAGTTTTAGAGGGCCAGACAATCTTGACTTCATGCCAGTTCCCATGGCAAATGAAATGGCAAAAAACAGATGCTGCATTTTAACTACACCACTATGGGAAATTCCACTTACAATTTAGGCAATGACCTGACCTTCTTATCCAGAGCGACTTTAAATGACCCACCAGCCAAATGCTGGTCAGCTGTTGCAGCAGCTGGTCCACTCTACCAGCCACTGGAGAGCAGGGTACCTAACCATCGCAGAAGCTCCTTTTCAGTTCAAAATTCATTGTGGATGTTAAAATAGTTTAAGTGACTAGTGAATCTTGAAATCCACAGCGACTGTCTTGCAACTAAAAAGTGTTAGTTTCTACACTGCATTGCACCTTGGTGAACATTGGGAAAAAAAGTGTGAGGAGCTCTGAGTGGGCTTGCGATCATATTGTAGTAAGACTGAAGATGATACATGAATGAACCACTTCTCAACACACTCTTGACTGCGTAACGGTCTGACATGAAAGGGAGAGAGACAGACAGAGAGGAAATGTGGTAAAAAGAAAAAGTACAGAGGGGGGGAATAAGAACGAGGGAAAGAGTGAGGGGTCAGTGAGTGAGTCAGAGAGCAAACAGTGAGAGAGACAAACCGAGGCATTAGGTCTTATGTAAGAAAGGCACTGAGGGCTGCTAATGGAGACCGATACACTCAGCCCCTGTAATAGTACATTAGTCTACTACTCAACCTATGAACAGGCCTACATCCATGACTCAACAAGGCTGAAAGAGCTCACTCCCAAAACACCCTCCAGCCATTTGGAAAAATCATTATCTGAAATTCATCATTCAGTATCTCTAAAAAAAATCCAACCTTCAAAAATGTTGCCCTTCAAAATACCATATTTATTGCCATCTCTTGTTTTGCAGTGTAGGGCTTTGTAGCTTTGCCTAATCTGTTTCACTTCCATGGACACTTCTACAGACAAGGAAATGAACAGAAATAAGAAGATGACACTTGGGAAAAATACTGTGAGAGAAAAGAAATCCCAAGAAGAAACTCAAGTTCAACATCAAGGCATCAAAGCAACTACCTATAGCAGACTTCTCTTTCTGACTCTCTCCTCTTTGAGTCACACTCACAATCCTTCTCACAATCTTTCTAACCTTGAGGTGCCTATACATAATGGATGGTGACTGATTGGGAGACTAATGACGTGAATTATGCATGTTAACTCAACACTGGGACACAGGGGAACTCAACCAAGACTGTCACCTTCCACCAATGCTGGGAGTGTGTGTGCTCGACAGCTAAACCGGATTATGGGGTACCAATACAAGATGTAGCCTATAGGTGTTGCTACTTACTTTTCCAAAATGAAAACTGCAGATATGGAGCGGCACTACTGAACATAAAGTAAGTAGAAAGCTGGGATTGAGGCCAGGTGTAATTTTAAAACGCCTGGAGAGTCAGACGGGACACCCCTGCAGTGGCAAGGTAATCCTTCTTGAGAGCACTATGCAGCTTTCCCCGTGTTCACCAGCACTTTTTTTTTTAAGCTAGTACTGCTTGACAGATAGAAGTGCAAAGTGTCAGTCATGGCTCCGGCTGTTGCTATGCAACCCTTAAAAACCTGTTTGGAGCGTGGTGCTCTTTTGCCACACACTGATATGCGTTTGGCTTTGCAAGACTTGGAAGACTAGGCGCTGAAAATGTGCTGTTTGGAACATGCATTAGCGAGAAATGTTGTTCGTGGATAAGCAGTGGAGGCCTGGGTGGGCGTGTGGGGGAAGTCGGGCACATTTAGGCCGTCTCGCACAAATGATGATAGGGTGGAGAATCCCTTGTCATGGGTGTCCTCAGGAGGAAGGTGCTAGAACTTGGTCAGGGGGGAACTCAGAGGCTGAATTAGGTAAAAACTCCTGCTGAATGTGTTTACACCCCCATGTGACCAATGTGACAAATTTGACCGCAGATATCATGCACAGTCTGGCCTCACTGAACTCTGTATAACTGTGTATTAATGTCATATGGTCAAGATATGAGACGCGAGCTTAAACACTTGTCACATCAGCTGTCGGGTGGTAAATGTTGCGTGGGTTCATTTCAAAAGGCAATGACAGAAAGGTACGTTTAATCATTTCCTACTGCCCAGTACTGCCTAACCAAAATGTTACTTGAGGACACAGCTATCCAACTACTTGCTGGTGCTGGTGGTCAACACTGCAAAGAATGTTTTGCTGTAAAACATAAATCTAAATGCATCAACCACTGGATGCCAAATGTCAAGTGTGAAAAGGTAATCATGACCAACAGTTAGCTTCCATAATGGCATCAGATGGCTTTACAATGAGTCTGAATGTAATTTCCATGTGTTTACTTGGAGCCAAGTTGTCCCAATGATTATTCCCACATGACATGAATACAGTTTAACATCAAACACTCACCACCATCCTTTGATGTAATGGTTGAGAGTTTCTAAGAAAGTTATAAGTTACACAGCTGAAGCCGAATACTGCCTTTTCTTTGTCTTTTTGGATTTAGATGATGTATCTTAAATGATGCTTTTGTCCACAGTTTGGTTAGAGAAACCACATTTCATTGTGCAATAGACTAAATTATTGTATGTATGCTTTCGTGAATGTACCCAGATGACTTGAGAACAAAACGCTTGTAGGCTGGTAAACAGCAAAGTCAATTAAACCAACATGCTTATTTGTTTCAGTGAATAATAACGTTACTGACCTGCCTCAGGTTAGCTGAAGGAGAAATATGAAAGTGCCTTTTCCATAATAGGAGCACTGGAATGGGGGGGTAAGATAATGAAGCCCTAACCCTTCATATACCCTTAACTCCAACTGGGAAGTGCCAAGGCCATGAAAAGCTGCAACAGACATGTTTCTGACTTCAGACTCACACATACACACACACAGGCCCACCGTTAACTTACAGCTAGTAAATCAACTGAATTGCAGCTATACAGTGATACCCTAATTGTCACAACTGCCATGAAATCTAAATCCTGCCCCCCAGCCAAAACCTCCATGGTTTCTGCTGCCTACCAGGAGGGCATGTTGTGTTTGAGCTCTGGGGTAAATTGCCTTGCTTTGGGACAAGACAAGGGCTCAACTGGTGTCAGTCTGGCCAACCACAGTCAAGGAAAGAAAGAAACCCCCTCCGGGCAAGAGTTAAAGGGAAAACAAACATGCCCAGATGTAGCAGCAAATGTGAGGAGATATGATACTGTACATGCTTGCTGTGTTTTACTCCAGCATGTGCAGTGAGTGGGCCGAGAGAGGAACAACAGTCAGACATGGCGGAGGAGGAAAAACATGATGAAGAGGAGGATGAGGGGGAGGAAGAACAGACTACTATTCACAAAAAAGCCTGCCTCGAGCCTTTAAGGAAATCGTACAGGCTTATGGGAATGCAGGAAGAGGAAATATATATGATCTGCTTTAGTTCCTGAACAAAGCTGCATCTGTGTACCAAAGAACAAAAAAACAGGACTGGCAACATATCATACAAATTACTGAGCTTAGTGACTTGGCATTATGGCCTGCAAGCTACGCTGGTGATGTGACAACATAACAGCTTGGATCAGATATCCAAGCTCGACTCACTAAGCCCACAGCAAACAGAAAAAAAGCATAATGTATCATGAAGGGGTGTAACAGTTCTGAAACAGAGACCGAAACCGCGATATGGACGTCCACAGTCTCGAGTTGCAAATTTACAAATGATGTGTCTCTTTCGTTCACATTGGAATCCAAATTATTGCGCAAAACTCACGCAACCACCTGACCTCTTCCCAAAGTTTATTTTGAAAGAATCATGGGTGTGGGTCATTTGCAAGGTGGTCATCACTCATCAAGTAAAGTTGTTTATGTGCCTCTTATTTTTTGAAACACAGTATGAAATCACAGGTAAAGAAATACTTCCATCATTATAGTTAATAAACGCAGATTCCATGACTGCCTCCAGCGATCCATCCTCAATCCATTTTGGGTGCAGTTGCATCTATATTTTTATGTATTTATGTGCTATCTGACAGCTATTCGATGAGTCAATACGCCTGTTAAAGCCAGTGTCCAAATTACCAGTGAATTTTGGGATGTTCCACTTGCTGTAACCAGTGGGCACAATGAAGTTTCCTGCCCTGGATATACTCAATAATAATTTCACAGATACAGCATGGGCTATTTCCAGAGACACTGTCAGGACAAACTGAGCTGTGCTATCAAACTAAACAAAGCAGTTGTTTCTGTGTCTGACGTCATTATCCTCTGGTAAACTGGTCATTTGTAAGATAAAACCCAGTAAGCCCAGTCAGTCAGAAACAGGGTGGGAATCTTACACCAGTCTGCTGGTAAACTGCTCAGGCTGGTAAGATAATCTACTCTACCAGCCATTTTTAAATAACTTTCCATCATTGGGAGCTCCCAATGTATCAGAGGTCATATTCAAAAAACAGCAACATGGTGCATTTTGGGGAAATTTATCTGTAAGCAAAATCGAATATATACATCAGGACAGCATCCCAATTTTTAGTTGATATTAGCTTTTTCAGAGACATTCAATGCTGAAAAATCTTTGAGAGAGGATGGCCATTTTGATTTTGATTCAAGACAATGCAGCTTGTGTCCACCTGTATAGTAATACAGCACAGCAAATGAGCCCAGACAGAATATGTGCTGTCCTAATGCGACGGCAAAATGAGAGACTCATTTCACTCGAGAGCAGAATCAGACAAATTGAAGACTGTTTTCTACACCGTGAGACAGAAATTGAGGATGAGAAGATGTTTCCTGGGGAAAACATAACAGACTCAGATAGAGAGAAACAGGAGACAATGAAAGAGAGACAGAGAGTGACGGAAAGTGAGAGACAGAGAGACTCTATAGACAGACGGAATGAAAAAGGCATTGGTCTGGAAGCAATAAAAGATTTTTTTCATTATATCAGTATATGGCTGAAAAGTCTTCATGGTTCCCTGAATACTCTATTCAGTTCCATATCTTTCTGCTCTCTTCTGTCTTTCATCCCATCCTCTCTTTGCTGGCCCTCTGGGCTGGATGTGAGGGCACAAAAAGGGCAAGATTAAAAAAAGACAGGACACAAGGTATGAAAGAAAGACTGCAGAGAATCAGCCAAGAGGTAAGAAGTCAGACATCAGAGAAACACCACTGCCTCTTAGGATGATAATCACTACCTGGGTAAGTAAACAACGTTATTTTTTAAAACTCAGTCAAGTACAAATTCATAGAAATATGTTGCTCCTCAGGCAAAGTAAAAACGAATTTCCCTATATGAAAATGAGTATCAATGACTGAGATATATTTACCAGCCACGAGCAAAACTGAGGCCGTGGATGTTTACTCTACCAGCTGTTTTGGCAGGTAATATTTTGGGCTAGGGACAGACTGTTTCTTACCTTACTGTGGACATACATCATTATGAAAGACATAGGTAATGGAGCAGCGGGAACTGCTGAGTAAATCAGCAATGTAAAGCTGTGAATGGGTACGTGTATGTAATGTTAGTTTGTGTTTCTAGACTTTTATGTATTTTATAAGGGTAAGATATTTAGTGAAATAAACGTTCCCCAAATTTTCATCAAATTTACTAGTTCAGAATGAACCAGCCACTATACCCAGTGGACTAAAAGTGAGTGATCTCAAGGGCAGTGACCACAGTCAAATGTACGGTCCAGCCTTCAGGGTTCAATGTTATTTTTTTTTTCTAACATGCCCTAATTTCCTACATTGCCCTAACTTGCATGAACTGTCCTAAATTGAGTGTTTGTTTTAAGCATACTCACATACACAAAGGAAAGGCCATAAATAAATCATTTTACAGGTTATATCATGCAATTTATATCTAATTTATATCTATTTAAACTTTGTCATAAGCTACCCAAGTCCCAGTCCTCAATGTAAAACACTTTTTAAAAAGGGAACCCAAACGGACTACTTTTTAGGTTGGTGTCTACTGGTTAAAAAAAGCCTGTTACTGTAATCCCAATCTATTACCTGATCTTGGTTGGTCTCGCTGACCTAATGAAGAAGCAAACTCAGCTGCTCTCCACCACCACCATAAATCTGAGTCCCACCTGAGTATGCACAAAGTCCTTTGATTGTCTCGTCCTCTCCCTGCTCCTCTTGAAACCCACCAGGCCATACACTCTCCTCATGCTGCTCAATCAATCAAAACCCAATCACAGCACAGCATTCACTGAAATGCTCTTTCAAATGGTCCAAACACATATTTAACCAGAAACAACACAATTCTCTCTGCTTTTACAGACCACTCCTTAATTGGAAAGACTATAGACACAGCAGAAACCACAATGTGAGGAATGATTTGGTTTCAGGTAGGATTGTGTTTGAGTGTAACTTGAATCTCCTGTGGCACAGGGGTGGCACGAACCCTTTTGTAATAAAATTACCTCGAATCTGCCTGAAAAACAGTGGTGTGCAGTAAGAATTAAACCCACATGCACGCAATATACCAAAGTGAAAAATGAATAACAGCCACCAACAGCAAATCTGCTAAAATCCAAGTTGAGAAGTCTGGTAGGTTTGTCAGTTCTACCAGACACTTTGGCAAATAAAGCGCTAGTCTGCTTCTGATCTACAAATTAATCTAACTATCACATTTTGCAATGCATGAGCTATTTTGAGCACTGCATGGAAAAGTTCCTACAATGACATGCACACAGGAACAGTACCCATACAAAGTTCTGGGGTCTAAATACCAACCTTCTGCATTTAAACAATTCGGTTCAAAAAACCTTCAGTGTGCCTACAGGATGTTAAAAAAAACATCACACAGAATAAACTTTAAACCTAAGTGAAACACAACCTTTTGAGTTGGACAGAAATATTCAATAAAGGCAATTTTCACTTTTTATCAAAAGCCAAAGGTAGGTCAAGGGAAGATTAAGGATTGATCCGCAAATTAATCTCAAGGAAACTGCCTTCAGAATTAATCAGTAAGACTGATGTTGTCCAACCAAAACCTTTCACAACCTCTGGTAAGGTCTGTAGGCAAGATGAAATCCTGCACTCATGATCTGTCTATAGACCTGGGAAATGTGCTGTTATCTTCCACATGAACAACCAAAATCTGTGAAGCATTTTGCTCAAGAAAATCCCCATAGGAAAAAACTTAAAAACTTAAAAAAAAGTAAAACCCCAACCACTGAGTGGACAATAAATGTCACTTCCTGACTTAATAAATCACCACCAGTCAGGAATCTTCTACATTAGCATTTAAACTGTCAATGAGTACACTAACAATGTGACCTTTATGATAATGGGTCCATGAATGTAACAGAGTTGAACTGTAGCATTGGTGTCAGCGTTAGAGAAAAAAAAAACAAAAAAACAGATCATTCTTGTGTGAAGTCACTGATGGATGAGCAGCAGGAAAACACAAACCCAGTTATAACTTGGAGGTTTTTCAAGTTTACCTTAATCAGGGAAGGTCAACTGAGCACACACTCCTGTTTCCTCACACTCTCTGCTTCACGCCCACACAAATTAACACCATGGAACTGACCAATGCAACTAACTGACTTCTGATATTGATGAATGAGCAGCTCCAACTGGACAGATGGGGGTTGAGTGCTTCGCTCAAGGGCACCTCGACAGTAACCATATTATCTCACACATTAACTTCATTTTACTCTTGCATCCCACTCCACCCCCACCACATGTACACACACACACACACACTATTAGTAAACACAGTAGTGATGAGCAGGCTCCAAAGGGCAAAGCAGTGGAAAGTCAATGAGGGACAGAGATTTGGACGTCTAACAACAAAATGAACAACTAAGCTGGTTAACCAGGGCTGTGGATCGGTGTAAATCTTCTATCTATGCTGCCTCTGATATCTTAACATTTGATGTAAGATATCCGGTATCAAGTTTTCTTTGTTGAAAGTACTTTTCATTATGCAAAAGGACACACGTACACACTTTTCTTTCTGTATTTTATCATTGTGTTTTATTGAGAATTTAAACTAAAAGTCACTTATACTTATTTTTCATGTTTCTTTTAGAAAGATGTTTTTATAGACAGTACCCCTGGGGTTTACTGTCTCATGCAAAAATAGGTATTTTTCCCTTTCTTCTTCTTTTTAAAATCACACAGGAAGGAGCTCCTTGTTCTACTACACCAAGAGAGAATCACATCAGCCAATGAGAAAAAGTGATATTTTAATCTCACATGCAAATGATGGAGGCTCGATCACGACGCTGAGCTGTGTATCATGACTCCACATTGTGTGTGTGTGTGTGTGTGTGTGTGTGTGTGTGTGTACTCAGCTGTAACTGTACATGTACAAGCTGTTCTGGTCCACCAAAGACACACATGGAGATAACAGTACAAACACACATTATCGTCCCTATAGCCTTGCTGTCATCAGTCTTCCCAACAGGGTTCCTACATATTTTCCATCAGACACCTCCCTGCTTTAAAGACCTTGATTTCTTCGATGAACCGTCCCCACCCCCATACTTTTATACTCTGTTTTTATTTTTCAGGACTAGAAAAAATCATTTTCTATATGTGCAGGAACCCTGATCCTAACCAAACACTCTGGGTCACGGGATGAGGCAGAGGCCGTTGCAGCAACACAACCCTGGGCCTCTTCAGCTGTCAGCTGCGCCCGAGCGCCTCTCTCCAGCCCCACGAATGGAAACGTGTCATCAAGAGGGAGCTTAAGCCTCAAGTCATATTAGAAGCCTCTTTCAACACCCCTAGTACATTTTGGTGTGGCTACCTCACTCCCCAACAAGACAAACACCATCTTTGTTTGCAAAACTTTCTCATGAAATTTTCACGCTGGTGAAGCAGACAATTGTGAAGAGAAAACCCGCCAGCTGTGGCAATAAACTCTCCATTTGCGTGGCTTATAGCGACTGAAAATGGAAAAACATGGTGCAAACACTGAGGAATACCATCATTAAAAAACACACAATAGGATTGGAAACTAACTTTTTTTGTCCAGTGGCCATCGTAGATGATGGATTACAAAATTCACAAGATAAACTCACTATTTCATCAACCAACTGTGGCATTTAAATTAAAGGACAACCTGCATGTAATGACTGGTTGCCTGACAGAGCAGTTCGTAGATCGGACAAACAAAATTTATCATCCTGCTGCCTGTACTGCTCGGTTAAAAGAATACTGTACAGGCTTGGAGCCTAGGGACTGTGACTACATGGCTCATTCACAGACTGCTATGTTGACTGAGCAGAGAAGCCTTAAGGGAGGGAATGAGAGAGGCAAACAGGGGTGAGAGAATCACCCAGAGAAAGTTGTTGTTTACATGCTCACTTACTCCCCAGCACAGCAGGAATGAGGGAGGAAAGTCTCAGGTGAAATGAGGACGGGAGCGAGCGAGGGAAGAGACCGTGAAAGAGACAGAGATGGAAAAAATCCTACACCTTCCTCCATTCATAATGTATACCTCGACATGGCAAAATGTTAGCCAAACATGCACCCGTTAACTCCAAGACAGTTATCTACTGTTTCTACCCCTCCATTCACAACCTCTTCCCCCCCTGCCCCATTCCCTCCCCATGTCAAACCAAAGAGCCTTTGTCCGCAGAGGGAAAACTGGGTGTGAGAAACTATTTGTTTGTGATTGCGCCAGAGATACTGAGACCCATGCAGAGCGAAGCGAAGCCTACTCTAAATGACGTATGGCTGCGTGTCCTTGAATGAGACAACTCTGCTGAGAGTCGTGGGCTCTGCTGCATTCTTTTTTAATGTCAGCGAGTCCTTTTCTATTGAGCCCGCTTTAAATGAACAGGAAGCCGCAGCATCCCACATGATGCTCAGAGAAAAATACAGCACATTCTGCTTTCCTACTTCAGAACAGCGAATGCAGAGCTGAATCATTTATCATTACAACATCGTCATTGCAATAGTCTAAGGCCACAGTGTAAGGCAACTGGCCCATCAGTCATACCTTGGGTTTCTGTGAGACGTTTTTTGCCAGCTATAAAGTGCCAAGGACGATTTTAGGATTGCAGACAAGTAAAACATTTACCGGACAATATTTCCCACAGCATTCAAAGGTAGCGTCAGGTCGCTGCTGTTGTGATGGTTGGCACAGTGCAGAACCAGAGGGTAATATCTCAGAGATAATGACGCCACTGGACTGGACTTTTGGACCCACAGCCATATGTTTGGCTTCAGACTCATTTTATTGTCATTTTTGGTGCTTTTGAGAACTGGTTTTATGCGATTTGGCTACACTATCTCTTGGCGATATCAACCAACCACATATCCACATATACAAAAAATTGCAAGAATGACTAACGCTATCCAAATAGAGCTACTGATGACCTGCATATATCTTCTGTAGCTCATGTTTAAAAAAAAAACTACTGCCACTGACAGTTTTTTCCATCATCATTCAGGCTCGGCTGTACTGCTCTTACCACACTGTAATAACGTGCTGCAAGGCCTTGAGCTGATATCCTGCAAAATGAAGATTTCGGGAACTTACTGTTTCTTGACTCAGTGGTTCCCAAAAATGAGGTTTGAAGTTGTCATAACACAGCGAGTCAGCAGAAAAGCCGTAACTATTGTGAATTTGCATCTTATGATTTAATTGATCTGTGAACACAATGAGGAAATCTAGCCATAGATTTTTATACTTTGGGACGCCTTGTAAAAAGGAGTTAATCAACCAAAGCTCAGCAGTTGTGTGGTTGTGAGCAGCCCTGCTGACAGACTGGCAGAGATTACACTCTGTCAGACTTTTGATGCGAGCTGCTGGCTTAAACTTATCCAGCTATCTGTCTATTCAGAGTGTTTGTCAAATTTCGTGAAGGCCAGTTTAACCAGCTAGTTGTCTGGAGGCTGGCTGAGAGGCTGTAAGACGTCACAAACTGAACTGACACTTCATCTGGTAGGTCTGGGATATTTGTCTACATCTCGCTCCCAGCTTGTCTGTGTCTCGGTCTAAATCTGTGAGGAGAGATGAGCTGGAGGCAAACTAGGCTAGGCCAGCAGAGACCTGACGTAAGGTCCTAGCCAAGAGACCCAGAGAGGGAAAGAGGGACAGAAGGCAGGATGTGTTCTCCATCGGGGACAGCGGCTAGCTCTCTGTTTAACCCGCCCACTGCTGCTCCCCTCTAGGGGAACCCAACCACCGTCGCTGGCGATGCACAGAGCTCCGGTCGGGGGAACACACACACCGCCTGAGTGTGTGCAAGTCTGAGTCAACAGGTAACTCTGATGTCTCACGTTGTTTTGAGACTGGCTGATATATCAATGTACCCATTAGTTTTTTGCTACTGATGTTCATTTGAATGACACAAAATGTATCAAAAAGTTGTTTTTTTTATCCTCAACTTTTATTACATTTATATCTTTTTTTTGACTGAGATCATCAGCAATTTGATTTAGAAAAGCAGATGGTGTGTGTAAATGATGGGGAGAAAACAATTTACCCTACTGCATAATGCAGTTGGTTTTCAATTTACCACATGGTGTTACCGTGTTGCAAAAAAACATGATGTCCCTTTTTATAAGCTGAATCAGAACACAAAAACAAACACCACGCAGCCTGAAATCCCAGTCAGCCGTGTTGGACCAAAAACAAAGACAGTGTGACAGTGACCCATCTGAATGTCATATCCTGTTGACTGAAAACATGAGTGGATACTACGGTATTTACAGTGCTGTGTGAGCACCTGGATGAGTAAGTCTCTCCGTTGCGGGAAGCTAGCGCCAGCCGGAAAATCTCACATTACCAGACAGACACGAAGTCTGTATCAGTAAAGAGGAAGATTGCGTTGGCACCAAGCAGCCCGGTTAGGCTCGTGATATGCTTTCCATTCAGGCAGACAGAATATAGCAGTAGGGGTGGACGGATATTCTGAGGGTAAGAGGGACTGTCCTGTAAGTCCCTGCAAGTTCTGGATTTGAGGTCTGCTGCGCCTGTGCTTTGGCCCCAACATGTTCCCGTGTCTCCAAAACAATCCTAATTACATAAATAATGTGTTACTGAGCTCAAACAGGGGGATTTTGTTCAACTGCCTCCCTCCAGAGGGAGTCAGAGCACAGGGTCGGGGACGGAGCAGCGCACCTGGAGCTGGTAGGGACTCAGTCTCGTTCAAGGACTCCTCAGGGTACATACTTGTCGACACAGCGGTTTGAAATCAGGTCGTACTGTTGGATGACGGTCTCTCTAAACACCAGGCCACCTTGACACCTGTGTAATATGGCGACTGGTGTTCTTTTATAAACTCTGGGACCTAAGCAGTTCCAGAGCCAATTATCTCAAACAGATATCAGAACATTTCTTGTATTAATGACAAACAGCGAATTTCTTCTCCTGAGAGTGATGAGATTGAGAAATGCTGCAGTAAATCATCATGTCAACTTAGTTTTGAAGATCCTCCTAAATAATCCTAAAACCCTTCTTGGTGACCCAAAGAGTTGAAGCTGTACGCAGCTGTGTGTATTTGTAGGTGAACGATTCTCAAAATGGGGATAAAAGTAACACTTCTATCAACCAAAGCACCCGGAGAAGTTCCTTCCACCACTTTTATTTATTTACCAAAGAGATTTTTAGGATGAAGCACGACCACAACATGGTGGCTTGTCACCTGCCAAAGTGGCTGGTAGAAGAAACAAACTTGCCAGCCACAGCCAAAATTTATGAGCATGATGTAGTCGGCGTCTGGCCCTCCATTCCCAACCAATTTTTCAAAGTGTACGACTGGGTAGCATGCCAAGCATTTTATGCAATGATAACAGCAGTATAATGGCTGATGATGACTAAACAAAGCTATATAAATGGAGGACGCACGGGCAGAGAACATCAGACAGGCCGAGTGCAAGGATGAGTACTCTCAAATCAAAGGGCCGATGGGCTTTTAATAGTGCTATGTCTGTATGATATCTGCCCCGGGCCTGACAAAGTGAGTGATAGGAGTGATGAAAAGATGGATGCAGATCAGCGCGGGGAGAGGGGAGATGCACGGGTCCTGTTAACAGCTTAACGCCTTAAACAAATGTCTGGAAATATGTTGAAAGCCAAATCCTGAAAGTACATCTGCCAGACTGTTCCCAAACTGGCAATAATTGAGGGGAAAATTACAGGCCTTTAAATCTCCTCCGTCCGCTGAGGGAGAAGTAAAAAGAATCAGAGGGATGCCTACTTGCCGAGAGTGCTTAAAAAAAAAAACTTCATGCACAACTTATACTACATCAATTTCAAAACCAATCAGTACCTGAAGTTTATCAATGTTGCCTAGTCAAGCAGGGACCTAAATTACATACTAGATTTCTAAAAGTAGCCGAATTAATTTCAATTTTGTGCTGTGAGTCGTGTTGCAAAAATACAGTACGAGGTTTTTCCAAATGGTTGAGAGATTTCATTTTGGCATGAAGTGCCTCAAATTCATATATAAGTGCATGCACACACTGACACACAGATCCTCTTCTCTAATAATACAGGGCAGTTTACAGAGACTCCTCAGAATAAGGGTGGGGTTTCTTGTTCGCTTCAATTACCCAGCCACGACAAAGTGAGTCCAATTCAGTTCATCTAATTCCCCCTGGAGCCCCATTACGTGTAAGCACAATTTCATTCTGTAAACACAAGATTGGTACGGAGACTACATTTGCCGGTCACGATGCTCCGCTGAATGAGCGTGTTGTCGTGACAACTCTTCCTACCTGTGCATCTGGCCTTGGCTCTTTGAGCAGCAGATGTCCTTGTGTCGAGCGCGCATTCGGGCCTGCATGAGAGGCTACTGGACAAAGCAGTGGAAGTCTGTTCTTTCTGATCGCCCACGCACACCGCTTTTGTGGAGGATATGCACTCATTCATGCTTTCTTCTCCTTCAATTTCATTCACTTGCCTGCCTCTCTCCTTCCTTCTTTCCTTCCTGCTGCTACAACTTTTTCCCCTCATATGCCGCCGGATGCAGAATAGAGGGAAGAAGAAAGACCGAGAGACCACAGTTTGTTTTCCATAAAATGTACATTTCCCTATAAAAGAAAACACTGGACAGACACATGAAAGAGCTGTGGATATGTTTTTTTACTGCTTTCATGTGCTATTCCTGGATTCCCATTGTGATGAGATGCTTATGCAAAAGAAAGAAAACAACAAAATAAACCACTGCAGACAGAGAGGTGCCTAATTCTTCTTTATTGAGCTGCTCCAGCTCCAGTTTTTCTCTCTCTCTCTCCATTTCACTAGCTCCCTCCCTCCCTGACTGAGGCTGGATCAAACACAATCCCAGATAGCCTGGGCTACAGTGCCCTCTGATTCAACTCACAGGAAAAGGCTGCGCTATAAAACCCTCTGCCTCCGACTGGCAACAAGATAAAACCAATCCTAGTTTTCTTTTTCTTCTTCTTTGTTGATATACAATGCAAAAATTCATCTTTTTGTCTGTCTCCCTCCACACTGAGGTCAAAATAGGGTCAGCCACATTGCATCTTTACATTCGAGACATTTAGCAAACACTGCTGTCCAGTGTGGCTTACGATGCCCGAGCAGGTAGAGATCTTGCTCAAGGACACTTTGTCAGAGCACAGAGCCGTTTATGGACACGTTGGCTGGTAAGGGGAGTGGGGATCGAACTTTTATTGAATTTCGGGTATGAACCGTCTGTCCAGCCCTTCGGCCATGCTGCCGTTGGATTACAGTTGGCTCTAATGTGACATGAGAGCACCAATGTTTTGGTTTCCTGTGTGAGTAGCCAATGGGCTGATGTCAGGGCTTAACAGGATGTAGCAGGTTGTATGACCAGGGTTTTCCATCTTTTTTTTTTTTCATGAACAAGCTCTGTTTTGGCAGCTTCACATGGTCTAGAGTCCTTGATTCCATTTTGCAGCAATATGTCTGAGTACCTCCCGTAACATGACACAGCATTACACCTGCTAATACGCTGTTTATCTAGTATGCAAACTCCAAATTCTACAGCAGATGATGCAGCCACAAGCTGAGCGGCAGCAGGAAAGACTACAGCTTCAGTTTTCCTCGTCTCAAAGTCTCACCATTTTATCCAGTAAAGAGAATAATCAGAGATCTAAAAATGACAGCGCATCTTAACTGTGATTATAATTTCAATATACCACAGCCTGTCATGGGCTATTGATTAGTTAATCGTCCTTGCCAACTGTCAGCACAGTGTGTCGAGTCCAATCTGGTTAGAGGGAACGACGTGCTTGTTGGGCAGTTTTGCATGTCACTGGCGATTTGTGCGTCAAGTATCAAGTTACAGTCTAGCGAACTTTATTAAAAACACATGCAAGCTGTGGGGAGCACAGAATCATATGTTTCACTTTTGAGAGGCTTTCTCGAACTGGGAGAGACGTAGCAGCAGCAACACACAGGAGACACACACACACAGGTGGACAGCTCTGGCAGTCTGCACAAAAACTCATCTGTGCCTAAATGTAGGCTATTTTTTAAGCACTGGCACCAGATAGAGGAAGGAACAGCCAAGCAAGAAAGTAGACAGACACTCAGAATGACATCGAGCACAGATAACATCAAGGAAACAAACTCATGCATGCACCGTTTCATAGATTATAAACACTTGATAGAAGTAAAGAGGATGCTGCTGTTATGACCTTGAAAGGCCATTTTCTATAGTGAGGTCAGTGTGGTGCTATGTCACTCCCCTCGCCTGGCTGGCCATACCATAGCACAAAGTGTTTTTATTGAGCGAAGCAGAAATCAAAGGCATGGGGGTTCAGCAGATCTGTGTGTGTGTGAACAGAGAGACAGTGCAAGAGAACTCAGGGAGAAAGAGACAGTGCGTTACATGGCTGAGAACAAGAAATGCTGCAGCAGAGAGAATCCTAAAAAAGAAGGAAGGTGGGTGCTCCAATCACAGCTGAACTACCCACCTTTCACCCAATAGTAGAAGCTTTCTGACAGCTTTGACCAATAGAGACCAAGGAGGAAGGAGGAAGCGGTGTGTGTGTGTGTGTACTGTCTGTGTGTGTATGTGAGGCTGCAGCACGCTGCCCTGAGGGTGGCTGTGATGTAAGAATCGTCCTGCTGATTTATACACACAGACAAGTGCTCGGACTGTAAATAATGACACACACACACACAGTCACGAGTCATGTGTGCTCATACAAACCCATTAGCATGCATATACATGGCAGCTACTGAGCCCACACGCAATTACCAGCGGCCTAACACGTGCCGACACACGTAGGCACACATATATAATATACCTGGGGGCCTGACGCCAACGCAGTGGAGCCGCGGCACCAGCAGCACCAGAAGCGGCCAACCAGTGATCTCTCACCCTCGACCCTACACATCCGATCAGCGCTCGGGATGTCAAAAAAACTTACACATGCACATGCAGAGGGAGGTGTTGCTTGACAACCCCGTGATCATGGCTATTAAACCTCATTTCAGCTGCTACATGGTCCCTCAGTCTGCAATCACAGCAGTGCTACTATAAAACCATGAAATGCATGCAGGGTTTTCTACATTCAGCACTGACCACTAGAGCGATCTGGGTGCTATCGGTATGCTCTAAGTGTCGCTGCAAAACCCGGGGACAGGGACTGTGGAGGAGAACAGGCAATGAATGACAGGGCTTAGTGAAGGATTAAACCCTACCTGCGTCTTAACAGAGAGGGAGAAGAGAACACCCAACACACTCTTGAACTTTTTTTCCCCCTCCCATGCTTTAGTCCTCTCTCTTTTACATGCCTCTTCTCTCTAATCTCCCGCTGGAATGGAGGGGAGAGAGCCAAGACTGCAGGCTTCACATGTCCTTCAAGGACAAGTTAAAGCTTCCCTCTGATTTTCTTGCAAGTGCAAACACTTTTTTAAAAATGTTCAATTTCACACTAACCCTGAAATAAACCGCTGGCAAATCATGGACTATTTGAGTATTTTATTGCACATTTTAGATTTACTTTCTAATTTGTGGCAGGAGCCCAACTAGGTCAGCTTGACGGTTTTCACCTAAGGAGGCAAATTACAACTGAGAATCCAAGTAGCTATGATTATCCTCGACCAGCCCACCTATTACTAAGCAGTTAATAGTTTAAATGTCACTCTTATACAGACATACGCGACAGTGGGACAGGAGGCAGGAGGGGCCTCTTTTCTGTGTATAGACCAAACTAGAACACAGAGCCCTGAGGCTCATGAAAATCCAATCATTCTGATTAAAGCTTCATTCAGACTGACAGCAAAACAATCAGCATCACCACTGATCAGGTTGTAGAAATCTATTTCTTCCTATAAGAAAACATGCAATATCAAAATAAACTATGACAAAAACTCTAAGAAAATCCCCATAGAGGCACACAGACTCATAAGTGATGGGATTTCGTGCAGCGATATAAAAGCAACAGCGTGGCTTTTATTTATCAGTCAGCAGCAGTATCTGTGCATCCATTCAGTATTTATTTATCCATCTGTCCATGTGCGTCACAATATGGATGCTTTACGACCACTCAAGCTCTTAAGAGTTGCTAAATCCTCGCACTGGTTTAAAAAAAAGGAGCATTAATGTCAGTCATAAGCTAAATTAAACTATGAATCCTTCAATAAGCCTGAACGTACAACTAGATAACAAAGGAGGAAGCACATTTAGGGCCAAGGATTATTTAGCGCCGACATAAGACTCAGTGACGAAGAGGTCTGTCTTAGGATTGTGGGATTGCATGTTTGTGTTTTTGCCCCAGCACTGCCAAAAATAGCCTTTTCCCTCCCTGGGGAAGGTATAATTATATAAAAGGCACATAGATGGGGGTGGGGCTCGTCTTTTTTTGGATCAAACAATTATGTGTTCAATGATCTATGTTTAATTAGGACTGTGAAGCAATTCTTCATTAGATCCATTGGGAGAGGGGTGAAAAAGATGTCTCTGTCACATCAACGTAGGTGGTGTTGGGTTTCTTCTTTTTTTTTATTATTCTTGACAAAAGCTCTAACAACACAACTAACTAAAACAGGGTAACATCCAAGATTTCACAGCTAAAAGCAGCAAGATACAACTAGAAGATACAGACTATTAGCACCCAGACAGATGCTGCCAAGACAAAGCTTAGAAAGGAAACTGAAGCATCCACTGAGACAGTGTTATAGGACAATGTTTCACAAACTCACAGTAGTTGCACAGTAGATGTGTTTCACGAGGCAAGCAGCTTGCATTCATTCACTGCTAATGAAAAGTGAGAAACCACAGCATAGTGGCAATGCAAATGAGGCCTGCAATGTGACAAGGCTGGAAAACTATTATGTAAATGAGCATGATGGTTGCTGCGCGAGGACTGATCAAATTTGTACAAATCCAATCTTCAAATTCTACTGTTCATTAAATTTTTCTTCCTACTTCCACTTTGTCTCTGTATGGAAGAAGGAATAGAGAATTACAATTGACATTTACTAAATTATTAGGCTGTATGACATATCTATGCAGCTCATAAAGATTTTCACAAACAAATCGATCTTCCTAGTGTGTGATGTTACCTGAAGTAACCTGAAATATTTTAGCTCCTAACTTCATTTCTATTAGGCGAGCACATCCACACAGCTGGAGCAACTTAGCTGTCTAGCTATTATTTCAAGACTACAATTTCACCACATTACATTTGGGAAAAATGAAATGAAGAGAACGACAAAATAAATAATCACCACAAGGCCCTGCAAATGTTAAAATCTGTTAATGCCAAAAATCTGTTATGCTCAGAGGTAATTAATGCTAATTAATATTTGCAAATTAATGCATTTATTAGCAATTATTTCTACATCAGCGTATTTGTCTTCACAAAGCATTAATTAGCTAAAGTAGCTTAAAAATGTTGTTCCTCATGAATATACAAATTTCTGCAGTAACGGGCTCCAAAATCATCTAATGACATCAGGTACTCTATTGTGGATTCTGTAGTTAAGTACAAAGTCACTTTTATTCTGCAGTTGTTGTGTTCACAAGTTCACAGACAGAAACTGACACCATAATGATGAATATGCCCTGCATTCAACATACTACAGCAACAGAACACAATATTGTAAACCCAAGACTGGAGGCTTAATCCCAACCAAAAGCACCAATAAGCAACAACTTTTGATAGAGCAAAGTGGTCATGCTTGGTCTGCATGTACCAACGTGATAGGGGACTGTTGTTGGAATATTTCACTCCAGAAAACCTTGATGAAAACCAAGGCTCTGGCCCCTCAACCTGCACTGAGAGAATGGTCTCGTCCAAGGCCAGTGGATTACCTGTTTCGGCCCATTGTCTGCCAATGGCTGGTGAATAGGGCTACCTAATAGGAAGCAGGGCAGACAGATGGATGTGGGTGGGGGACTTCATTTCTGGCTTTGTGAGGGGCCTTTTGTGAGGCAGCACTTTTTGAACACAATGTCGGCCCTTTGTTCGCATGCGGTGCCACAGAGTATGAGCTGCATTCCTCGTCATGTGGCAAGGCGAGCCCAGCGTTAATGACTGGTACCGTCTACTGATCCTGATGTACACTCACTCAGCACTGTGGGCAAATGGGCACACATACACACACACACTGAGAGAGCAGCTGAGGTGGTGCTCACTCACTTATTCAACACTAGCTAAGCCAAGTGGTGTACAATTTCACACTATGCTGGTTTCATGCGAACACCCGGGTTCCAGGAAAAATGATCACTCTCCGGTTCCCTGCGTTCTGCTCATTTCGCTGTTCTCCGAACCTGATGCACCTAAAAAGCCTATTGATGGAATGACGATGTGTAACTTAATGAGGCGTGCTTACTCACTGATAGCAAGCTGTGATGACAAGGCAGAAAGGGGCTTGAAGTGCAGTACGTGTGGAGTCACAGATGCAGATATATGTGGGTGGTATAGTCAGGATCAGGGAGGTACAGGTACACCATAACCTAATACCAAGAGCCACAAGGGCAGAGCAACCTGAGGAAGGGTTTTGAAGATATTGAAGGGGATTAGACCTAAATCGAACCCAATGTCCAATGACCCTAAATTAATGGTCCACATCTATATTCTTCATGTTTGGCAGTGAAAAATCAGAAATCAAAGCAGAAGTCAATTAGCAGAAACTCTCCTAAGTCATACTCAGGAGCTGACAGATCTAGAACAGTGATGTTTCGTGTTTTCAATATCACAGAAAAAAGTTACACAACCCTGCGAGATTTCAAGGTAACCCTAATTAACTACGGTTTGAAATGTCACAAAAGGCCTGGCACGATCATTACAAGAGCTGCTGGCCGAAGAACAAATTGCACTGACATTTGAGAAATTGCATTAACATTTGAACGTGGGGCGATTTCAATACCATTTATTGAAGTTAATATGATGGTTTTGTTTGATATTGACTTAACTTTACATGTGAGCCGGGGGCACAGCTGAGCACACACTGAATGGCCCTCTGACACACATGTTGGATGGCTGGTTGTGTGTGTGTTCATGCATGTGCACTCATATTGACAGCAAAAGGATATAGCTGGGCAGTGACCTATTCTTTCTGATGCCATGACAGGTTAAAACTTTCTCTAATCCATTGCACTTTTGACAATTTTTGTTTAAGTTGCTTCTTAATCATCCAGTAAGCTCGAGAATGATTCAGTCGCAAGTAAACACCAAATGGTTCTTGCATTTGAAGCCATGCTGGTCCACAGTCTAACTTAAGCAACCCATTTGGACACTTGTATAGGGATCATTATTTGGCAATACGGGGGCGTGAGAAACTCTAACTCGTGCAAAGCGCCACCAGCCCATTTCCTGCGTAGACATCTGTGGTGGGAACGAAGATGGTTAGGAAGGTGAGATCTCTCACATGCCTATGCTGAGTGCAGTGATCCCAGCACCGAAGAGCACAGATCTCTGCAAGACGAGAGAGCTAGCACATCGCCACAGCACACTGAGGCACAATGAGACTGTGACAAAGCCAGAAAGGGAGTCAAAAATGAGGAAGTAGTGCGTGGGGGGTTGTGACTCACACGGATATAAGCACGTGGTGACTTGGTCTGCTAGTTTGGGTCGATTTCACGCAGCCTTGTCGATCCACTGTACCAAGAACACTGAGTACTGTAGGGAGGGGTGAGATGAGGTGAAAAGGACCAGCGCATACAGAGAGAGAGGAGATGCAGAGAATATAAAAGTGGAGAGTAAATTGAGGAAGAGGAGAGAGTGGAAGCACAACAGAAAGATCAGATAGAGGGGGTTCTTCAGAGGCCATTAAAAACACAGCAAGATAGGCTAACGCTGGTCTAAAACGCGAGTGCACCAAGGGTGCAGCTTGCTAAATATACACCCTCAACCATGAGTGTTAGAGGCAGCTAAGAAATGCCAAATTACACAACAGCAGCACTGTGTTCTTAAAGAATTTATTTTAGGACAGGCTTTTTGTTCTCATGCCTGGTGGGGTCACAGAGTAGCGCATTTTTTCAGCCCTGAAAAAAAAGAAGTCCAGACTAAGAGCGTTCCATTCCTTCACCCCAATGTTTACAGGGTTTTCTCTATATTCTTACAGCAGTATTGCCTCCCCGCCGCATGGAAGTCAGTAGAGACACTGCAGCTCAAGCACACGACCTCCGGGATACAAAGCAACATTCAGTATTGACAAGCATCTGCCCTGCTGAGATGTCTTTGAGGACAACATTTAATCCCTACCAGCCCGCTATTACTAACAGATACTATAACCAAAACTAGTGAATGCTATGAGGACAAAACCTTGTTAAAGCTCGGAAACCGCTCCTACAATCCCAAAACCAAAAATATCTGTGGAAACATTGGGGTGCACTGTCTAGAAACTGGAGAATAATGCTGCAAAAATGGGACACAAAGATTCCTGCCAATTTCACTGTGACTGAAACATATTCAGTATCATCTGCGATACCCAACAAAGACATACATTTCACCCAAATAAGAAGACTGGGAATTCATTGTTCTTCAGAATGTTGATCTCTAATAGACTACGGACGTGAATAAAATCTTCAACTCTTTGGCATAACACTAGCAAATGCTCGTCTTACAAGACAGAAAAAGACAGAATACAGCAGCAAGTCAAGTAGACAGAGCTCTCCAGCTGGCAGCAATTTCCTCAGAGGCATCAAAAAACAGTTTTCCACTGTACCAGGCAAGTATGCAAATGTAACCGTGTCACAGTCCCTTTGAGCTCCCTACACCTGGAATTAACATGTCTATGATCTGGATTGTGTTTAGAGACCATAATTTAACTGGATTACACTTACAACCAACATTACAATGCATCCCTGGTAAAAAAAAAAATCAGAGGTTTCTTTCCTGAAGCAAACTGTACAAACAGCACAGCATATATGCAGCGACAAAAACCACCAACCGTGTATGCAATGTTAATAACCAGTGTGTATCACATGCAGGCCGGGCTGTGGCTCTTCTTGAAGCCTCAGCCAAGCGTGACAGCTTCATGGTTGGGTTTTCTCAGCTGGTCTGCTCTGGTCTGGCCAGGTGTTCCTTCACTTGTTTATCAAGGCTAACCTACAACCTCTCTCTCTCTCTCTCTCTCGGTCTCTTTTCTTCTTTTCACTCTCCCTGGGTCCTGGTCCCTCACTCCTCTGTTCCACGGTGGCCCTGCCAATGACCTCTGACAATGTTCAAACCAACTTACCGTCTTCCCTGATGACTCAATAACCAACATAAAACTCTTGTCAGCACCTGCAGACAACAGTCTGGCTTGTGCCATACAGCTAACAGGTGCTCAAAGGCTTTAGACAATGCTTCAGAGGAAGATATTTTATTTGTTTTAATGGGGCCTGACATTTTTTTTTTTCACTACTCAGGTTCCTCAACTGTTTGCTAGCTTAACTGAGTAAACCTAGTTCGAATAAGTGGAAGAATTTTTTCCTTTTCCCCCCTCTCAGTCTGTCGTAATGACTTAAAAAACATGTTTTTTAAGTCATTAATCTTTAGATTGCTCCATAAGGTCTGTGCTGTTGGGAGATTTGAGAGGATTGGTAGGAATCCTACAGTTGGTTTGTCCTGAAGCAAAGTGGAGATATGGCAATGCAGTGACGCTTTCGCCAAAATCCTCTGTGATCTCTGCAATTTAGAGTGTAAAGGTTACAGAACGGAAATAGGACAGCCTCCTAAAGCTGGGCAGACCACTTTACTTCTGATCTCAACATCCACAGAAAAAGAGGAAAGAGAGCGAGATATATTTTGAGGTGGTCTTTCTCCCTCTCTCTCTGCGGTGAGCCAGCTTCAAACTTCACACCATGGTGCCACATTCCCCCTGTCAGCACGCGCAGCCAGGGATGTGTGCATGTGTGTGTGTTTGCTTGCCTTGGAAGACACTCTCCATGGGTCTCTTGTGGTGAAATGTGAGGGTTGGTGGGGTCTGAGTGATGTTGCAATAAGTGCACACAGAAAATAAAAAACAGGCTTAGAAATCTGGAGATCCTTGGCTTGACCTTTAGGTGACAGAGGGCTAAGGTCGCCCTGCGAAAACCTGT
This sequence comes from Holocentrus rufus, assembly GCA_900302615.1. Lineage (NCBI taxonomy): Eukaryota > Metazoa > Chordata > Actinopteri > Holocentriformes > Holocentridae > Holocentrus > Holocentrus rufus. The sequence continues at coordinate 67,809 of OMLF01056286.1, read as the reverse complement.
CTGAATTTATGAAGAAGGTAAGAGGAGATCTAACTTGACTCTATTTGCAGACTCTTAAATTATTTAGAGAGTCAAACCTTTTAGAAAGAAAAGAGTGGGCATTAAACTCAACTTGGTATTTCTATTCTTTATACTGAGAAAGTATGATGGTTATGGTGAAGGGAAGAAAACAGGATAGAAAGCTTTGAAAGGATTCAATCAAAGGCCAACGACGACACATGTGGCTCAAGACATGGGAAGGGTTTCCAAACTTGTATCTCTGTAAGCACACAAAGTAAATTTCTCGCAAATCCAAATCAGAAAGCAGAAAAGACGGGTATGAAGGAAATCGATGACTGTGACCTGGTTCAAGATCTAAAAACAAATAAAAATCTCTTCCCCAAAAAATTCCAACAGTAATATTTCACCAGCTTCATTTCCAACAAATTAATCTTTCTCATCTTGATCACTTCGAACAGAGTATAATTCAACAGGATCAATGACACCTGAGCATGGAGAGCATTCGGCTTTCTATTGTGAAGCGATTTGTTACAGATGTCAAGCTAAAAGTGCTGTTGAGAAATCAATGTTAACAGTCCTGGCTACAACACAGAAAGGTAAAAATATGAGACAGAAGAACGGAAAGTCAAAAACAGATATTACAGTTAAATCTCTGTCAGTGAACAAAGAAAAGAGACTATGGAGACAGGTCCTTCTCAGCTACTGAGGGATGGATGGGGGAGGAAGGATGGGGAGAGAAGGAACGGATGAATGATGGATGGAGCGAAAGAGGAGGGGATGGAGGGATGGGGGGGAGGTTGATGAGGCACTGGTGTCAGTAAGGCCTGCTCTGTTCTGACTCCGATGAGAGGAGACAAGATCCCCTGGGGAAGTGCATGTGATTACCACTGTGTATACACACACATACACACACATGCACACACACACACACATACACACCAGCTCAATCTCTGGAGTGACTCACAAATGAAAGGATGCAGAGGAAGGTGAGGGGCACGTTCCTCCATTGTAGCCAAGGAAAGTCAAGGGCAGAGGAAGATGATCAATGACTATGAATGAAGGTAACAATTATGACGAGCCACGCAGCAGGCGGATAGGTGATGCAGAACACCTTCTCTGCCTCTTTTCTTTTCCTTTACCAAACATCCTTTTCTCACAAGTCAAGCGAATGGGACTGATGTGTAAACTGGCTATTGGGCTACCTGTTTGTTGGTATTACCCGTGAGCTCTTTTCATATTTGTTTACTTAGCCTATGCTTTCCAAACATATGCTTACGGGTCATATTTGGGGAGAAAGAAATGAAAATAAATAAAGATCAAACAATAAAAACAGATTTCCAAAAACTAAGCATGTTAAGAAAACTGCTCTGCTTAGATGCTTGTTCCCAGAATACACCCAGGGTGAACCGAAGCAAAGTGGTCGCAGTTGGTGTATGTGTGTGTGTGTGTGTGTGTGTGTGTGTACCAACAGACTGAAAAAAAAACTGCCTTAGCCTTGGAATACAATCCACAAGACCAAAGGCAGTTTAAAGACAATTTTGTAGCTGCAGATTGCCTAGGCTGCATTTAGCCTTCAAACCCACAGATGTCGTTTTGAATACTGAGAACTGAGAGGCTCTTCTTCCACATAGATCTGTGACCAAGCAAGGCAGACATTGTAAGCCTGATAATCAGTGAACAATACTATGAACACCAAGTTAGTGAGCGACACATCATTACACCAAGGAGGGATGATCTTGGTAGCTTCAGAGGAATTTAACCAAAATTTGACTGCGCATGTGTTCCATAAAACTGTTAAATCATTGCCAGATGTCAAAGGTCAGTGGGAAACAACTGTTAAAATGAGCACAGTGATAGGCTGGGGAAAGTTCTGCATCAGGTCAGAGTGTCCCAGAGCTAAAATCGTCCACTTGAAAGATGCAGTCAGCACAGCCAGCTAGGCAGGTGGCCACTCAATGTCCCAGTCTGGGACTAAAACAAGTCTTACCGCACAGCCTGAGCCCTCAGCCATAAACAAAAGCCATGCCAAGGCCTAACTAGGCCTGTAGGGCCTTTCGCTAATCCCCCTCTCCTCTCAGCTGGAGGAATCACCCTGAATGTCCCAGAAGCCGGAGGTATCCGTGCCAAGGCCCCAGGGGTTACAGCGAAACTCATCACCCAGTCAAAAAGCTTACATCTGGGTCCACCTACAGCGGAGAGCTGGCCTTTTAATCTCCTCATGTGGTGACATGATAAAGGCATGGATTAAAAGCTAGCCAGTCAGCCAGCCATCAGTGCTTCCTGCCTGCCTGCATACTCGCATCATCAGCTCTGCTGCTTCACTTGCCCTTTACTGCACTGGGCAAGCAGAATTCAGCAGAAGGCCAGACCATAGACTTATATACATAGTGCACGAATCCGTAAGACCCACAACGTGTTGAGTTCTATAAATAGACTGGAGGCAAGCATCTGTCCCAGCTGATATACGTTAAACTGGTTGATCAGGCGAATGCAGAGACAACAGCGAAAATTCAAATTAGTATAATGGATGGATTTCTGGTTAAATGTACAGCTAGGGTTTTACTGTGTGATTTTATCCATTAGCCAGGCTTACTGCTCTCTGCCGCCATATACGAATAAGAAACGCTGAGCCAAAAACTGCGATGACCCCTCCTTGATTACAGTGATCCCAGTATAGTGCAGCTTATCTTAATGATCCCTTTTAAATCAAATCAAAATAGACTGCATAAGCTTTTGTTCACATGCACTATATTCTATCTATATATATCACAGTCATTATTAAAAAAATGCACAGATGAAAGGATAAATACATATTATGATGTAATCATTGTCCAGATTAGAAATAAAGTGAATGGAAACCGGGTCCCACTCAGATATAAAATTGACATTCTGTTCAAGTACATGAAGAGCTAGCTCAGATAAAGAATAGCCTAACAACTTCTACCAACCACAACAGGCTGCAGTTCATGAGTCTCATTCCAAAATGAGATACGCTGTATTTGTAAAACAAGCATGTAATTCGTGATAAGCTGTGACCAGCTTGGCGCTTTGAAATTGACTCACTCGGGATTAGAAAGGGATCTCTGGTGTGGCAGACCTACGCTTTACAAACCGGGCTAGACTCTGATACAGCAATTAGGCTCAGCCTCTTTCTAGCGCCACATGCACTGTAAAGTTTCTGTAAAGTCTTGGAACAAACAGACTGACAGAGCGACTTATACAAGCTGCTGGTAGCTGCTAAAAACCAACTCTTAGAAAGTGCTTAATGGCAAAAAAATAACTTTACACAATTTAAGGGGATAGCTAGTAACTTAAGTTTGTGTTAACAGAATATTTACAATTGTACAGACTGCAGAACACAAAGAATACTACTGGGCTATATTCTCTATGATTCAGGAGATACTGAATGATGAACTTCAGGCTGTGATGATACTGGCCTCCCTAGTGTATAGTACTTTGTAATTATTAATTGTACCGTGGTCCTGTATGCAAACTTGGTCTCCTCAATGATCCAGATGTGCCTGTTGCCATCGGGCAGGTTTGGCTCTGCTCCACTCCCCTGCTGTGGTTCATCCTGTGAGCGTGGTGGTCCTGACTGCTGGCTGACTTCCATATGCCTACGAGCTCCGACAGACAGAGGCAGGGAAAGCCATCTGCCGTGCACTGCAGCTGGGGTGCAGTCCATCTTCATACTGCCCCATCCAGCTCTACCCCTACGGGCCTTCTAGTGGGGTCCCTTCAGGGGCTGACTAACAGGATAGGATCATTGTGTGGGTACGACAGTGGGTGTGGACGGTGAGGGTGGGGTGAGTCCACTGGGCTTGTTCTGTCACCATTTTCACTTTCGGCAAGGGTGACAGTTGGCTAATTGCTACTGAGATTGTTAATATTCAGGGGTGGGTGACCAGACCTGCGTAAAGACTTTCTATGGGCTAAGCCTCTTTTGTTTTCCATCCCACTGCTTCTTAGTGAAAACACACCAAACCAGTATTTCACATTAATATTGCAGGCAAGGTACAAAGTGATTAACAACACACACACACAAAGACAGTGTAAAACTCATTTCAGAAACATACAAAGCACTCTGTAACTGGCCGGAAACAATGAATCACTGAGGAGTCACACCACAGTCACACTACATATCTGCACTCAATTCCTGAATCTGACAACCAGTGATAAACTATATTACAGTGATCACTGACTAAAAATCATTGTGGGCTATTGACAATAACCCTGATCCAAAGCATAGAACTGGCAGCCTCCTCAAAGTATTCCTTATCAAAAAATTCCTCTTTCCTTGAACCTTGTCCTTATTATTGGCTTCTGTCCAGATCAGGACTTTCCGAGATGCCGGAAAGATAAGATGCAAGTTTTAGGGCCTGGCTTGCAAGGGAATGAACAGGCTAAATAAGTCTGAGGTCGCTCAGGTAATCCTTTAGGACGGAGACTCCCTTCACTTAAGTACCTATCCTGGTCTCTGGCCAGGCTAAATCAGGCTTGGGAAAACTAGGTGACAAGACTGCAACAGGGTCACAGATTAGTGTCTACTGTTATGTCTGTTAGATCACACCTTGAGTGGTGCGGCATCAGTCAGACCAGGCTTATCACACTTTCTTGAAGTGTATTTTAAGCACAGTGCCCTGAAAATAATCTAAATACTACACTGAGGCCAAGGGAAGAGCAAAGGTCATTTGACCTACGTAGACTGTTGCACCTAACTTATTATAGTGTGTACCAGTCTGAAGTGCACACAGTGCTCTAACCTTATTTCCTTTACCTAGTGATTGCCAAATCAAAACTAAGATAAACTCCCACTGAAAACCAACAGTGACAGATCTACCTTTGGTGCAGTGCTGTAATGGGATGTAAAATTTCTTAATTTCTTTCAAAAAATGATTTCATTGCCATATTCCCCGCTGTTAAGGACAGCTCTACTAATCTTATAATAAAGTCGCATTGCAATGCAGTTGAGTCCAGACAAAAATAAAGACGATTTCACTCTAAGTTATTTGAGAAACAATTAAGTTAGCTTGGACAGTAAGCTTTTAATATTTTAAGTACAAGAAACTGCTTCATGCGATTATTGTCGCAATATCATGTAATCTACTTAGCGTAGAATTTAAACGGTATGTTTTCAAGCCAGAGATCATCATAAAGCAAACAACCACAAACAAACAAAAAGCCTTTTCTCTTAACGATTCCTGGCATAACTTAAATCAGTTTGGCACTACTTTCTTAAGATGACCGCAATGAATCCGTGTTCAAAGAGTTAGCTAGCTATGTCAGAGTAAAATCGTGGTTACAATGAATTATAGGTGTGTTTACTCTCCTTTACGTCCCATATACTTATATCGACAGTAGTACAGAAAACCGTTATTAACGGCTAAACTGACACAGCTGAATCAGCTTTAGGACCAGCTAGCCCGTTAGCATCGTCACACAATGCCAGCTTTCCCAGCGAGCTTCCATTGCAGTGTGGTGGTAGTAGTAGTAGTGATCCAGGACAGCGAAAAAGCACTAGTTGTATGGCAGAAAATAGTTGTCCCACTCACCTTTTTCATCCGCGGTGCTTCAGCGACGGTACCGTCACGGTTGACAAAAGCCTCCCCGCCGTTTTGCTGCGGGTCTGGCCGTTTCATAGCCGACGCCTGCGGCATCTTCACGGGGTTCGGGGTGAGCAAGCCCGGGCTCGGCTCCCCGGCTTTCACGGAGGGCTCAGCCGTAGGGGACGCAGCGGCAGAGGAACCGGCCTCATGTGGGTCGTTCTTGGCGAGGTTTTTACCCTCAGACATCGGTGTCACCGGGGATTCAGCTGGTAAGTCTTTGCCGGGGACGTCTTTGAGTTCGACCTCGGCCATTTTCGCTGCCACAACCTGTACTGACATCGCTGCAGTTTCACAAAGTCCTTTTTCCAACACAGATAACGAGTCAAGCGGATGTGAGTGGAGGACCGACGGTGACGAAATGCATTATGGTCTTAGTAGTTCCAATACAAAGCATCTCAACATTTCCCCTGTAAACCCACCTCCAAAGTATAATAGCGAACACACCAAT
>OMLF01056286.1:38644-61735 GCA_900302615.1 Holocentrus rufus | reverse complement strand
AACACACCAATTTAATTTAACATACGTCACCTAAAACGTGAAAAAACAATAAAACATTTAATATATGTGTTCTTTAATGCTGAAAAAGCTTATGATACGGTGTGACTACCTCTCCCAGCACGGGAAGCTGCATCACAGAATGCATTGTGGGAACTGATGTTTGTACTAAAAGAGGCCGACACTAAACTACAAAACATAAACACGATTTTTGCCAGCAAGTGATGACTTTCAATATTTCTGCAACGGCCTTACAATTGAAAATAGTAACTTCCCAAATGGCTTCATTTATTTAGTTACACAATAAATTGAAAATGAGGTACATTGAATTTTAAATTATACCATAAGATATGGAATACTCCTCATCAATCACTATTTTTCAAGCAAAACAGTTTTTCTCTGTTACATCAGCAGTTTGCTCTTGTAATTAAATTGCGAACATACAGTCAAACAGTCTACATTTTGTGGCTGGGTCATTCACGTTATTAGGATAGGTTGCACAAGACAATTTCATGGAGTTTGGCTCTCTCTCTTTCAGAATTTATACATATGTAGTGTGCCATATGAGAAAATGGGTCCAAGAGTAAGGTCATACATTGTTAAAAAATGACCTACATCGCCATCAGGTGGATGTTTTCAAAAGTCAAAAACATAGAGCACCACACTAAAAGCTACAGAATAGGCTTCACAATGTTTGTTTTCATGTCTCATTTTTATTCCCATGTCTGTTGAAATTCATAAAATTGCATTTAAGAAAACAGGCATACTTCTGCATAGGGTTTGGAATTCAACATCAGGCCAAAACCCTAAGAAACTGTGGCATTTTGTTGTCAACAGCTCCTTTGTAAAAATCAGTGATACTCAAAAGTACTCAGATTTTGGCAATGTAACAATTATTCATGTCCTCAGTACAGAATAAACGCAGTGTGAATAGTGATTTTAGTGCCTTAGTATTATGTAAAAATGTTGAAACCAGAAAATATTTACTACTTTTATTGTGTGCGCCAAAATACCTGCAGAACAGAACCAAAACAAAAAAAACATGCAGCACTGCTTCAGGCATTTTGTTGAAGTCCAGCAACATTTTACCAGTATCACCATGGGTGCAGACATTCATTCTGCTACAAAAACAGGACACTAGTTGCAAGAGGTTATTCAAGCCCAATCCAAAGAAGAAAACTCAAGTACACGCATATTTACATTCAAGCCAATGGGTCCAAGCCCTTTGCTGTCCACAAGATAAATCTGAGGTATATTATATACAAGGCTGCCATGCTGGTACATTCTCAAAATACAAAATACTCTGAAAAACTAAGAATGTTAAAAATACAGCTGTATTGTGTCATAAGCACATTGTGGTGTAATGAAAATGTCTTTTTAAAATGTCAATGGCAATACACTGACAATTTTTAAACAAAGGTTGAGCGTCAAAAACTATATTGTGCTATTTCAGATTGCTTGGAAAACAATGGAGAAATGTTTATTACTTTGAAACAGTCCTCTAATGTCTTTGAGAGTGAAGTGCCTCTTTTCTAATGTGTATCTCAAGCCGGAGAGAGCAGTCCTTGAACTGAGGTGGCATTCCAGCACCTGACAGCATGCAGGAAATTTTAAAAAATCCACTCATTTTCTTATGGCATTCTTCGGTGAAGAGTTTATGAACATTCAAGCAGCATCAGTCCCCGAATATCCACAGGATGTTCACTCCAGATAGGCCTAGATTTACTCTCCTGCATAGAGCACAAAGAAAACAATTTCAGCTTTCGATAAAAAGACAAGCAAGGCACAATACTGAAATTGTATATGATCAATAAGCAATCAGCACTTTGGTATATGACCTTTCTGCAAAAAACAATCTATATTTCATGGTATCTTGACATCCACTTACAATGAAGTTGTTAGACAAGAATTATTACAAGCTGGCAGCTGTTTATAGGACTTTAACGAGTACAGTGCCATAAAAGCAGTGTTGGTCTGGCACTCCAAGCACTCACCCCAGCATCCCTGACTCCTTGGTCTTTATTACGTAGAGGAACATGAGAACTGTGTGGAACAGGTTGTTCCTGCCCTGTAACAGCAATCAAAATGGGTTCATGTCACTGCACTGAGAGTGTAACTAGACAGAAAGACACCATTACCTGCTTATGAATAACATTCCCGCTCCAGCAGCCCAGATTCGCCAGCTTTTCTGTGGTCTATCTGTTACATATTCGAGCATTAGTGGGAAGCAGCAGGCTCCGAGTTACAAAGCTCGCCGCTGCAGTTTGAGCTGCAGTAATGAGTTTTGACTCTTGCTGGGATCATACTGGGATAATCTGTAATGCATTTATGCTGCTGGAAACTTTGCAGAATTCTGCGATAAGACCAACTGCACACAGCCACCAATTGTACTATCACAGCACCCATATATGCGGCAACATCCTCCATCACTGCAACTTAAAGAGGTAGTAAAGAATGGGGCATACAAGGTTTAGTTAGAAATGTGTAATCAATGTATAGGAAGAGTCAGTCCAATATGTGGAGCACCTGAAATCCAATCCAATGTGTCTGCAAGAGAATCATCAAGGGATAACATATTCTCTCATTTGAAATCAATTTCCATCAGAAAGTAACACATTCAACACAAAGTGGCATCCTGACCTGAGAACAAACTACTCCGATGGCCAAGAAGCATACATCAGCTGCTTTAAGAGATGGTTATGTAAAGATGAAATATTCTGAGCTCCAATTCTCAAAGAGGATATCAGAAAAACAATCTTAGGTTGGTCGATTTATAAATGCGTGGGGAAATTTAAAAAAAAGCATCTCTGCTGTCTTGACACTGTGTATCACAGCTGAGATGAATCAGCATTTATCACAAACACGGCTGAGGAATACTGATATAGTACGAGTGACGAGGTGAATAGCAAAATGAGAGAAGTGTTGGTCAGGGCTAGTGTTTGGTTTTCAGCCAGCAGGAATTCACGTGGCTCTGGGGATTCAGGTGTTAACGTTACGAGAATGTCAAAGCACAAGCTGTTGCCGAAAACATAAAAACACAGCAGGAAAGCAAGATAGTTATTTTTAGAACGTGTCATCTCAGTGTTGTGCTCATATAATGTCTTAATGTGTTAATGCGGAATAGCATGTCTCACATCAGGTGTGCAATGCAATGTCCCCTCTAGTAATTGTGTTATTGTTCTGCATCTTGTATATAGCGGGTTTGGTTTAATCCTTCAGGGAGCCAATAACACTGATTTTATCTTATTTTTGAGATAGTCCATCACCTCTATAGCTTGTAGCAATAATGAGAGGGGCACAAAAGAAGAGAATTGTGTGAGTGCCCTCTCATGGGATTCAATTTCCAGCAGATAAGGGCAAAGCAAGAGCACAAGCTGTGGAAAAGTTTGTGAGACGAAACGAGAAGAAAATACAACTTTTTTAAAAGTTTGTCACCTTAGGTAGACTGTAGATGTGTCCCTGGTAGATAAGCTGGTAGTGAGGGGGGTTGGTGCTGCTCTGGTGGATGCAGAACAGGTTCTCATTGGTCACGTCTATGTTGGGCACATAAAAACACACGAGGACTGAGACACAATGGAGAAGGAAGCGTAGTGTGAAGCAGACAAAAAGAAGAAGGAGGCGTGTGTTCCTGGGAACCAAACAGAGGAAACGGTGTGCCTTTTATTTCACTTTCCTCCAATGTGTTTGTGCACCCACCAGGTTTGTCTGGGGTGTGGCTGAAGTGCTGCGAGGTGAAAGTCTTCCCATCTGGGTACTTGGGGTGTGGTGGCAGCCTGGAGTCCAGGTATGTGCACAACACATGCATGAGGATCTAGTGGCAAAGACAAGCACAGTGAATTAACCACAGGGCCCCAGGGGTATTAAGCACATGATAACAATGATTTGACACTTTGTTGACCCCTGCTGGGAAATGTTTCTTTTTTTGTCGCTTCCAAAGGGATGTTGGAAGTCAGGTTTAGCTTTTCACTGATAGTTGATCTAGATCTAGTTGGTCAAAAAATGTAGACCTAATCTAGTCAACTCATTTCTTAGATTAGTGTAGGACTTCCAAATGATGCTTGGCTGCCTGGTAATAACTAATTATCAATCACTGACAGATTATATTTACGTCTCAGTCCACATTTAATTCCCAGTGCAAAAAGGCCTACATGATGGACCTAAAAACCCTAAAAACTCTCCTCGACAATGGGGAGAACCAGCAGGCAGCATGTACAATGTAATGATGACAACAATACTAACATGAGCAGAGCAGGAAACCATTTGGTTTTGCCCACAGGCCAATGGCTGGCATATCTCACAATTCAAAAGAAAATGTCACCATTGTACAGATCAATTAGATTTGGAAAATCAAATAGGATTCTTAAATGCTGACAAATTAAATGTACTTGGCTGGTGTAAAAGAAATGTTTTCCCCCTTTCTCTGCAATTTTATGTTATTTTTTGACATTTATTAATCACATTAATAAGTTTTTTCCAGTAAATATGCTTTGAAATGTTTGAAGAGTATATATCGCACTGCTTCTCTTCTACCTAGAAATGTGAAGGTTGCTTCAAGGACTTGACCCCAAAGCAGAGTTAGCCACTGTCCTGACTGTCTGGCTACACTGAAGGTCGATCAAAATGTCACTGTCTGGGATAAGCCTCCTTTAATTTCCCACCCTGGTCCAGGGATCTAAAACAGTGAACCCTGACCCACAGTCCTGCTCTATATCTAAGATGTGTGGAGTACATCGGCTGCAGTCCAGAGACTGAAAGAAGGCGGGGACCCATTACAGATAGATAATGTCAATCGGCCTGTGAAAGGTCAGATTAGCATATGTTTAGAAAAGTTAAACAAGCTCTGAAACTATTAACTAAGTCAAACTTGCACAACCTGTTTTCTGACAAATACCTTCATTCAGATCAGGTCGGTTTTAACTCTGACTTTGGTGGGCAAGAAAAATAGGAGCCCTTAACACAGCTGCATTTCAAACACTTGGGCATTATCTGCATTTAAAAAGCCTCGCCATCGCACCACCAGCCTCCACACAACCAGTCAGGGAACTTGATTTCCTGACTCTTGAAAGAGAAAGAGGTCTTTTGTCATCGCCTGAAGACTTTTAAAACTGCAGGCAATTATAATTAAATCCTGCAACTTTGACCATTCATATGAAAGAGAGAGAGAGAGAGATTACCAGTTACTGTTGGGGTAAACTCACTTTCCCTTCAAATTAAACTGTAATTTGCATAGTTATGAGCAGTTCAGTCATTTCTTTACACACTGGATATTATGACCCTGTGTGAGTGTGTGTGTACATATGTAAGCATATACTTCTTCAGTCCTGTTATGGAATAATGTTTAGTATGAACTTATATGGTAATACACAGCACAGAGAGAAAGGTAATTGAGAAGTGTACAGCAAACAGCACAACATGGTTTGGCTGAGCTACCCGGTTGCTGTATGCATGTATGTGTGTGTGTGTGTGTGTATGTGTACAGACTCACAGCACAGTCAGTGGGGAGGTCTGTGTCCCACTTCCTGCTCTTCAGATCCCCACCACCGTTCCAGCGAAAGGAGCTCATGCAGCCGCTGTGAGCCAGCTCTGACAGAGAGCAATACACAGCCTCATACATCCACTGATATTTTTACATACATAAAAGTATATAAAATGAATCCTATTTTTCTTTCTTTCACTCACATACATAATACAACTTCTTACCCTTTATCCGGTCCACTAGATACTCCTGGTTGGGTGTGATGTCCAGATACTGGACAATAGCATTCATAGTGGGGATGGACGAGGCTTTCACTACCGCTGCCTGCTTCAGGCTGCTTATACTGGCCTCTGGTGGAGCAGAGAGGCAAAGCGTTAGTATGGCTGCAGGATAAAAATACTGAACATACCCTTAGTCAACTGTAATTTCAGAAGGACAAGAAGCTGGATTGTTTCTTAAAATGACTGGCACTAAGGGGTATTTTCAATGTGCTTGACAAAAGTCTGAGGACATATTACATTCCCGCATGATTCAAAGCATCTTTTAGCGGTCTGTGTGTGTGTGTGTGTGTGTGTGTGTGTGTGTGTGTGTGTGTGTGTGTGTGTGTGTCTCTACCGTTCTCAGCACCGTTGCTCTCCGCCCCATGCACGCGTAGAATGTAACGCATGGTGTCTAAGTTCTCATAGACTATGAGGATCTCCACCGCTCCCATCTCCAGGGCTTTGAGCGTGTCTTCCACACCGAAGCAGTACTTCCCTGTGTCCTGGCTGATCTCATCAAAGTACCGCCCTGTGGACAAGAGCCAGACAGGGGCAGGAAGAAAAAAAAAGAAAGAAACAAGAGCGAAGCAAAATTTGTTATTGCGGGGTAATTTACTCAGTGATTAAAATTCTTCAGCTAGTCCACTTTGACTTGAAAGACAACCATCAGGAAAATAACCTCAACCAAAGAATTATTTTATTTGCCCAAACAACTTGTTAGAAGGATTCCAATAAACTGTTCCAACATGTCGACATTAACACCCACCTATGAGCTTCTTCTCCTGGATGAACTTGACGTTGGAGAGGACCTCTGCCGAGAGCTCGATAGCCTGGTTAAAACCATTCTCTCCTCCATAGGAGATATCCACCAACTTCAGCACCTTAGCCTGTAACCTCTGTAAACACACACACACAAACAAACAAAACTGGTTAAAACATACAGATATATACATACAGCGCAACCGTTTTCATATCTATGTCCCGGAAAAAAAATTTAATTTCTTTGAGTTGCGTTCTAGATGAAGTGTATGCTCTGGCTTGATTTTGTGAGATGTGAGAAGTAATTCTGTGCGATCTAAATATAAATTCTGAGTAAAATGATATCTTTGCCATCTCTGCTACCAGCTGGAATTACAGGCTAACCAGTTCATGTTCCTGTCTTCCACCGCCCCAGCTGACATGGCGGATAAGGCTTCAGAAGCGCCAGCAGTGCCATCCAGAGTAATGGAAACTCACAGAGGAAGGCTGATTTGAATAAGTTTTATTTAAATAACAAAACTGTTTGGGATTGTAACGCTCAATGACTTTTCAATCAAAATTGAGTTAACCACAATTATGATCTCTGAATGTTACTTTATGCTTATTTAGCATTCGTTTTTAATATTTTAAAAGGTAGACAGTTAATAACAGTTAAGTCTTCGATACACAGTATCTGAAACTTTAACTGTCCATGCTAAATCTCTACACCATGGATAAAGTAGACCTTGATCAAAATGAAAATCAGCTGTTTTTCCTGTGGTCTACGACAGCCCATCTAACATTTATAAGTATTAACTTTTCCTCAAACCCAGCAGCAAGATGGCATCATCCTGAATCTTTAAATGTAATTTAAAATGATGAGTGACTCAGCAGTCGCTGGCTCGGTAAAGGTGGCAAATGTGACAGTTAACGCAATAAAGGGGAACTTTCAAATGATACTGTTCATTAAATGCTTCTGGACTAACAGAATAGTTCATTTGTGTGAACTCAAAAGATGATTTGGGTCCACAAAATAAACTTCCCATTCACTGACTACGGAGCAGGTCCATATTTCACATTCTGATAGCACAGGCTTCAGTTTTAGTTCTCTGACATCTTGTTTGTAAAGCTTGTGTCAGCCAAAAGCTATAAACCTTAAAAATTATAAGCAACAACTTCCATGCACATGCTGAGTCTTAAGAAACTTCAACCTAAGGTGTGAATGTACTTATACTTCAGACAAACTGCACACACAGTGTGTGGGAAATCCACATCTGTGTCAAAAATGTTGCTTATCTGGATTACTATTACAATAGGCATCTGTAACATTTCATTTGAGTTTCAAGAGAATACAAATTTATCTTTTATCTAACTTCATGTTGTTTCCTGGACAACAGTATTATGTTGTGTAGTTAATCTTTACATCCTACACTTGATGTTGTTTCTTTCAAAGTGTGAAATAAAAATGAATCACACAAAACCTGACTGATTATAGTCTTGTCCTATTGCCTCTTTAAAACCTAAGACTTGCAAATTAAGCTCTATATGATTATGGTAATACCAATGCTACCCCTTTTCCTGGGTAGTTTGTGTCCAATTCCAGTGTCAGTGACATTATAAAATGTATTAATCAGACCTACGCTACTAGACCACAATGAGAGCAAATCTTTGTGAAATTAATCAGTCATTATGTTATACCCGTCTATAGAAACGCAGTGATGATGTGCTTTCAAATGGATGACTATTTTCTGCCCTTTGATGAATTCTGCACTTCAGCTGTTTCCTGTATTAGCCTTCTGACACCTTCAAATCTATGTAAAGCATATTCTATTAGTAATACCAAAACCTAAAAACAGCATTTCCTACATTCCATTTCCTACTCAAAAACCACCTTTACAGCAACAGATAATTTAGTTGTTTACAAAGATACTGGGTTAGTTTAAGTGTTGTTTGTTTATGCTATTTTTTTATCTAAAAAGTGCAACTTAATGAGAAATTACAGGCTTAACAGGCTAATATGGGGCATTTTTGTCTTGAGGAAGATTTTTACATGGCTCAATAAACAGTTTATTGAAATGATTAAGTTGAGTGGCTCTGTTGTTTAATAGAACACACACACCCCAACACACACACACACACACTTACTGGGTCGAACATGTCAGATTGGCTGAGTTCAGTCTTGAAGTCGGCAGAGCCAGCCAGGACCATTCCTGCCACATTAACTTTGTCGTTGGACACAAAAAGCTGGACGGCCGTCTCAGCCACTTTCCTCACGTAGTTGTGTCTCTTCTCCATTCTCAGACGAGCAAAACGCAGAGCAGACTGCCCTCCTCTGCCTGCACAAGACATGAAAAAAGCAATGACCAGAATGCACCCAGGCAGGCATCAAAAACCTGACATCAATGAGTGTGACAAAAAGCTGCTATCAAGTTCAGTTTTCAGATGTTAGATACATACACTTTTTGTGTAACTACTAGTTTTGAGCTTCTTTTTTTTGGGGGGGGGGTAAAATCTGCCTGGTTTTACTTGTATCATTTCCACCTATAGACACTCTTTGCAGTTTGTTGACTGGCTGACCAGTGAGGTTGTTTGCTCGGTGTACACACACAGGCACAGGTGAACCTATTTATACCAGTATCAACCCTTTGCCCCAGTTCTCTGCCTTGATGAAGGTCAGCAGGCCAAAACATGTTGGTGAGAGTTTTTGTTCTACCATGAACCAGCCATTTAATGAAGGCTTTTGAATTTTTTGTCTGCCAAGAGTTGCCTTCAGGTCTGTCGAATCACTGTGAGAACAAAGCAGCATTTCATCAGTCTAATTATCCCTGATGTGTGTAAAAACAGAGGAAAAGGGCTGTTGTTGTCAGCATGTATAAAAGAAAGTTAGCTCATGTTCTGCCAAGATGAAGGAGCTGTGGGATTAGTGTCCGGTGTGTTTGTGAGTTTGTGTGTTCGGGGTCATTACCGTGCTTCTTGGGCAAGTCCACAGTGAATTTGTGCAGCACCTCCCTGGTGTTGCCCTGCAGTGTTCCAAACAGGGCCCCGCTACCGTCGATCACGATGAAGCCAAACTTACTGTCGTCGGAGAGAAGGGCCGTCAATGCCTGGGTTTTGGGGAGGGAGAGGAGGGGTGAGGAGAGCGAGGTACAGTGTGGATTAGGAAGAATGGAACATGAAATCTCCCACTGTGTCATATAAACTCACAGATACACAGACGGACACAGACACCAGGCACATTTTCTCACCTCTGTGTGGAACTTGTTGTCACAGAGGTACAGGGAGGTGTTGATTGGCTTGAAAGGCTCGAAGTCGATGTTGACTTTCTTCTCCTTGCCTTCCTCTGTCACAATGGTGCCACAGTACACCACCAAACCATTAGGTGGCACTGGCAGGAAGAGGACATGAGTTTAGACATGCAACAGGTTTTACTTGAGGAAGCTCCATCTAATACACAACACACACACACAGAAATTTCTACAACATGGTCTATCTTGTTGTGCTAATATGATATTACACGTTAACTGTATCAAGAAGGCTTTTCCACATCTGAAGGATGATATGGAATCACAGAGTCAGGATTTTTTACTTAGAGAACTTTACTACAGATGTATCAGCATTCAGGTTTCATCAGCGTACTAAGTATTTACAAGGGAATGACCTATATATAGATGCCACTCAGCTGAGGACAATCTGGTGCCTATAAATGGCCGTTACATATATCTCCCAAAACGGGTAATAGGCTCAATACATTAGTCTACAGAGCGATATTAAACAGACTGCTAAAATACATCATAACTAAATTAAAAAACATTCAAGTGGCTACATAAGAACCTACACTCCATCTGAGACATTTAGGCAGCAGGTCAAATGTGCCATTACATGTGTTGCATTCTCATCTCTGCTCAGCTGTGGCACCCTGACATCATCCACTAGTTATAGTAAAATGTAAAAAGGAAATGTACAAACATACATGTACATGGTCATACTGGCTCAATTTTTATTAACAACCAACTGCAATGGAAAGCTACTGAGGGGGGCTATCAATTTATTATCAATTTTGGATTAATCTAGACTTAGGAGGAAACTTATCTAGACTTAATTATTCAAGATAACAAGAATCAGATGTAACCTAGTATGTACTTTCTCTTATTTTGCCAAACTTTTATCTTTGCTAGTGGTTCCATTATAAGTTCATAACTAAGATATAAATGCATGCACATTCAATGGAAGTTTACCAACAAATATCTACAACAATGTAGATGTTCCAATATCTGTTTGACCCAAACCGAAGATGAAAGGTGCTGTACTGTATAAACCTCTTGTTAGGTAGTAATTCTGACCAGCTGACCCACAAAGCAAAATTGAAAAGATCTATAAAAAATGTGTTTTTTGGGTGTCTACAGATCACAATCCATACCTTTGTTGTAAAGTTTTAGTCTTTGCTGTACAGAAGTGATGGCCCCAAGCACAGAGAGCCTGTTGACTCGGCTCTTGATGTTGGAGGCAGTGCCAAACTCGTCAGCCAACATCTTGGCCACTCTGGATATCTGGTCCTTAGGAGGAATGATCAATGAGATCATACTGGTGCCGTTACTATGGAGACAGACAGAGGGGATTGAAAGTTCGTATTACTGTATATACACACGCTGACAAACCTTATACAGAGGTGCATTCATGCTAACATACACACAAACACACAACTGCACATTAAGCAGTATCTGTAACATGCTGTGGGATGTGGTATCAAATGACTCCCTGTAAGTCTGTCTGCTTACCCATATTGCCAAAACTGAATGTGCCACCACAGCAGTTATTCAAATCTGTGACACTGTATACTGGTGTAATCACTCTTCCACAACAAAAACAATCTTGAACTTCTTGGCCCAACAAATTTAAGCTGGCCATTTTCTCACCATAAAACTTATTTCCTCTCACTATCCCTTCTCAGCTGACAAACAACACACAACCTTGCCTTGCACAACATTACCTTGACCCGACCTGAAAAGTGAGAGAGAAAGAGGGTGGGCTTTCAATTACACACTATACAATCTATGTCCTTGACACCAAGGTCTGAGCTTAAGTTCCACCGCTCCACATTGTCGTTGTATTCACTACCTGTCAAAAGGCAGAGCATACACGCTGACGAGGCACACTAACAGGTAGTGGCAGCTTGTTGAATATGGGGCAAATGGTCAACCGTGTATGACATGGCAGGCGGCAGAGCACAGAACAGGAAATTCTGCGCAATACTAAATGGCAAGCTGTCGCAGAACAAGCGACCGGCTAATGTAGCTAACACCCACATTTCACATCGTATTTGATAACTCCGAGAGGCCGCAGGCCACAGTACCCCTACCTGCAAACAACAGATTTTGATTTCCTTCCAGCTGACCACTTTGTAGGCAGCGAAGCCTTCATATGAGCTGTTCAACTGTCATGTGCTAACTTACTGACTTTTATGAGAATTATGAGACTTCAATACATAATATTCAGCTGAAAATGCCAAGCTAACAGCACATCGTCTCCTGAAATGTGTCTCCTCGAGCATGTGGAAGCCCAACTGTAAGCTAGCCGGCCTTCCATTATGATCAACGTGCTTTCTTGTCAAAGAAAGCCACCGCGGCCTGTTTCCACGGATGACGTCTGTTAGCTAGCCCCGCTAGCTTTATGGCTGCTATAACTTATACCCATTTATGTCAATGCTACATCCAGCAACATTCTCCGCAATGTCACTCAGAACACAGCAATCTAAATCCGTGTAAAACAGTCCTCTGTCAAATCAAGAGAACGAAAAACGCTAGAAGTGGCTCAATGCGACAGTAGTTAACGGTATTAGCAAGATAGCACCCAGAGCTACAGTAAGCTAAGTTAGCTAAGCTAGGCTACCACTCCCAAATTCGGCCCCACTTAGCCGATCTCCAGCTGTTGCGGCGGTCCGCAGACAGACACACACACCATCTCCTCAAGCCGTAAACATTCAGACAACCAGTCTGTCCACGGCATCGATACACAGCCCCAATTGATGACTTACCCACGAGCAGCTTCCAAACTTTTGATCAGCTTCTTGATTTTCCATATCTCCACGTTCCTGTCCGCCGCGCTGGGGTCGTCCGCCATCTTTCTGCTGTAATCGCTTCAGCACCTGAAAAGACGTGATAGAGATGGGCAAAACATACGCGGTAAAGCGGCCGGCAACAACTCTGACCAATGTCGTTAATCCAAACAGGCTGACAAAATGTTCTTCACAACTAGCTCACTACCTCTCCAAACCAGTGGCGCGGTGTCCGTGAGGCACCTGACCAGTGCTGGTAGCTGGACTGACCGTGAGGGAAAGACTGTACCCTGGCCGTCTGTGTGAGTAAAGTGCGCGGAAAAAACAGGCCTATGCCGTTTTCCAGGCCCTAGTGTCCACCCTATTCATTATCTAACGGCGCTTGAAGACGACCTACTTTCCCCCAGTTACCCTGGGAACTACAGAAACACTAACCGTCAGCCTTTTAGACGTCTATAAAGTGTATATGTATAACGGGTGCCAGTACGGTACCTGCCTCGGACAACACCGCTCCGCTCTCTGTCTCTTGCGCTATGTCTGCCGAGCTCGCCGAGTCGGTGGTCGGAGGAATGACGTTGCCTTCTCGACACCGGTTTCTCTCTTCCACACGCTGCGCGTGGTGCGACGAGGCTCACATGGGAGGTGGTTAGAATTGTGGTGTTCACTTCCTGGAAACCGCATAGAAACCAACGGCACATTTTGGCTGGTTCCCATTTCACGTCAATCATGTCATTCTGGGCAACAATTGGACTGTAGCTGAAGATAATCACGAGGCTGGGCGGATGTGCTTTACTGCATTTTGTGGGACTTGTAGTTGATGTGATGTGGCTTAAGGACAACGGTAGAATTTAGCACACGCTATGCCCACCACGACCAAAGAGTATCGAAACATTGCTATAACTTAATCTCTTTGTTTTTTGTTCAACATTTGGTGTTTGATTAGTTTTGAAGAGAGAGTTCATTCCAACCATTAAAATAGTCGGAAATATACTCTGCGTTGCGTTTTTGATACGCGCCAGACTTTCTCAGACATTTAACTTTTATTTTTATTTATACAAAGCAATGTTTAACTATGACATCTGGTGGTCGGATTGGAAACATGCTGAAAAAATCTAATGAAAGCAACTTTTCAACCTTTCAAACAGACACAGTTTACTTCCAGCTGGATGACACATTTTCCCCAGGAGATGTTTTTATAGTTGTTGTGTCAGTGCACATTCATCAGTTAAAGGCCACTCTTGATGCACTTAAGAGTCAGCTGTCTCCTTATGGAATGATAAGGAGTGCACACATACTTGGCCATATGTATTTTAAAGTCTTCATTGCAGTGTCAGGGAGATAAACTGTGACTCAGTTCCATCATATACAGTGGTAGGCCAATTTGTGAGAATACAAATAATACCACGTAAAAACAACACATATAAACTACACACTTTCTACACTTAAACATCATATTTCCGATCTTGTGCTGATAAAAGCCACATAAAAAGGAGATTTTCAGTGAACATATATTTTCATCACTTTTTTAATAAAGTGAATTTTGTGCTTGCATTACGTTGCTAATGAGTATCTAAATTAAATCTTAGTGATCTGTTTAACTGCAAGGTCCAGATGCTACTGAGGCCATGGGCACAATGTGTAAAAGTATGGTTGCGTTGTTCTCAGTACACCCAAGTCAGCAGGATCAACCATTCCTTTAGCTTAAACTGTTCATACAGTGTGGTTTCCGAACTGCTGAGTGAGCAAGTTCAAGCCAGAAAGGTCAGCTGTCCAATTACTCTGATTGGTGGCACAAGATTGTAGCAGGCTGTTTCAAGCTAGGAGGCCCAGTAGTCCCATTACCTATTGTTGTAGAGGCTGATAGTGCCGATGTAAATTATAGGGTGAGATGCTGTGAGCTCGGTGTAAGCCTAAGATTGCACTGTGAGTGAAGTGCAAGTCTAATATAGGTCATATCAGGACTGAGAGTGGGTGATAGGTAGTTGTGGGACACAATAATTTACCGTGGAGCCTTCTGGGGGTGTTATGGGCCAAATTCAGTGAAATATCTCTCACTGGAGATGTCTTCTTCACCACAATGACACGCCAGCTTTCATCCACCCATCTGTCCTCTCCAAACCATGTTTCTAATCAAAATCCCACCCTAGTTTTAAAGCTAAAGGACATTGGATCCTTTGTATTGATGGTAGAAGCCAAACAGTTTGTCCTCTTTTCTTTTAGACACATAAATTATGTCTTCAGTCTTGATTTATTGGAGAGACCAGCTGGAACAGTTGACAGGAAAACATCATTCCTTTTAAGGAACTATTAGGAGTGTTCTCACTCACTTTTGAAAACTTTTCTCTCTGAAAACTCTCACTTTTCCTAACAAAGTTATTTTAATAAGTCTTACAGTTTTAAAGTGGAGGGACATGTGGTTGTTTCTCATCAGTGCATGGTGGCTCATCCATTTTGTTAAAAAAAGATGACATCTCAAGACCTGGTGGTCTTTCATGGGGTCTCTGAGTTGGCATTATGTATTTAGAGATATAGCCTACTGGAAGGGAATGGCAGTGTTAAATCAACAGAAAGTTGCCTTCAAATATAGCAGTAATAGGAAATGGCAATCAACAACAACAAATTAAGATATTAACCCTTCTCAAAGCAGGACTGACAATAGATCCATGTGTCAAAAACACACCAGCATTGTTTTTGCTGACATGTGGCAGTGGAACAGGAGCAGGGCCTATACAGACTTACACCACTAGGTGACAGCATTGGTTAAAGAACAAATGAACTGCCTCAACAGTAGCAGGCTTCATATTTGTTAACAAAAGACCATCATATCCCTAAACCTTCAGTTTTATTGAATTGTTCCTTGGGACACTCAGAACTCCAGTCTTCTTTTAGTTCTACTAATTGGGCTATGCAGATTGCTAGACTCGAGGAGGTTGCCATATGTTGGACATCATTCGATGTCTATGATGAATTGTGATTGATTTACTACAAACATCTGTTTGTGCATCAAGGAACAACCTCAGGAATCATCCCCATGGTATTAGGCTGTCCCTCTCTGGCACGCTGGGGCAGTTGGGGGTGGAGTATCTGTCAATACCTGGTGCTGTCTGGATGGCTACATCATGGGGAAAAAGTGATAAAGCAGTTTGTGCAACAGACTGCTTCCAAAACGATCCAACACCAGTACCAGCGCCAATTCATCACCATCTGTCGACCATCAGAGCTGTAATGATCTGTCGCTTGGAAATGGATGGCATGCGCTGTGTTGTGGATGGGAGCTGCACCGGCCAGGGTTGCTATCCCTACTCCCGCATGGTTTTCACACACACAACCATTCAGGTGAGGAGAGAAGGTTAAGAGATTTTTGAATCCTCAACATTATAGCAGAGTCCGGTTACAGCTGTGTACCGATCCTTCCCTCAATCATGACAGCAAAAAGTAGAACTACCATATCCAACATAAGGGATTATAGGTCTTTGAAGAGACTGAAATCTATGTGTATTCTATGTGAAATCCATTGTTTTCATAATCAAAATCATATGACAGTTGAACACTGGACACTTTGTCTTTTGTAATGGAAAATAAAGTGAAATGTTGGCTGTACACAGTTTTTAGAATGTGTTTATTGATGGATGTGTGATGTCCAGCAGAAGTTTGGTCAGAACATTATAAGAATTTACATGCACAAAACCACAAAGATTATATTTTATATGTATCTTTGCATATATTTATATCTGCAAGTAAGACCATCATGAGTGAGTGGAATAATTCCTCACTGCAGTCAGCTTGCAGTGATGACAGAAACAGAAATATCACCCAGAAAGTCTGTCAGCTGCAGCCAAAGCGAAGCTTTACAACAGATCCAAACAAATCCATCGTTGGAAGACAAAACAAGGTGTGTCAAGGCTTTCTCTCAGGCAAAGCAGAGCCAGCGAATGAATTGGCTGAGTCCAGAAAGGAAGACACTTGGCCAGGGAGAGCTGTGGGATATGGAGGTAGAGCATATTACATCAATTTGAGTTGCAGCCTGCGAGGTGGTACCATCTTCCTGAAATCTGCGGTAGTCATGGTGCCACGGGAAGACGTGGGAAGTGAGGCATTTTAAGGGAATATGCTGGGTGCAGCAGGGCTGGAAAACTGGAGTGTACCCAGTGGAGGTTGGGCGCTGAGGGATTGTAGCAAAGTCAGCTGCTGGATAAGCGAGGCATTTTTGAACATAAAACAGCAGGTACTAAAGCCTATGTCCAAGGCAGCAGTGGGGCCAGTGAGCAGCTGTGACTTAAGCATACTGACTGGGGCAGAAACACCAGTACCCTTGAGTGCTGAAGGGTAGGAACATTTGCTTTTGAACTGCTATTGTATTAATGCTGTATGTCATGTGTCTAATGTGGGTTTAACAATTGTATATCTTATTAAAGTATGATTGCAGACCCTAATGTCCTGTACTGTAACTATTTGGGCTAGTGCATCATTCTTTTGCCATCTGAATTAGCCTTCTATATGACTGCTTTTACATATATTATAGAAGAGGAATTGTTACCCGTACATTGGTAAATTTGGAGAAAACTGCAAAAAGTCTGTAAAGAACATTGGATTCTAGGGAATTATAACATCTACAAATCACACACAAAGTGTAGAGGATGAAATGTATTTTAACTATTGCAGTTAACACCATCACTGTTTGACTTGTATAAAATAGTTAACTTGGTACTCCAACAGGCTACAGAGACCTTCAAACTTCTTCATGCTCTAATGCCCAAGTTGACTTTCATAAAAGGCGCAGACTCCACTTTGAATGATTTTGCCCCCTTGAACCTTAATATGAAAATATATTGTCTGTGTTAAATAAAAAAAATGTTTAGCTTGAACATTGACATATAGATTCAATGTGGTGCAACATAATGTTAAAATAATCCCCCATACACACCCCCTGCCTGGAATATAACACTGTACCCTCTCCATTGTATCACCAGTGGCCTCTTGTTAGCCTGTCCAGGAAATGCTGTCACAGTTTGAGTGGCTAATGGTTTCTGCTGTCATGGCAGCATCTGTGTGTGCCACGGCGACCAGTCAGTGAGTAGGAGGGGAGCGCCCTGTGTGCGTGCGGGGTGAGCAGGTATGTGTGTGGGAGAGTTATGGAGAGTGTGACCCAAAGCAGATGCCATCAGGTTCGCGAGGCTCCATTTTCCATCTGTGGCCATCTGCTGAAGTAGAGCTGAGGGAGAGAGGGATGAATGAAGGGATACAAGAAGGGAGCCTCTGGGGTATTCAAGGACATTATCTTGCTTGTCATCCCTGACAACTTTGGGCGGGGTACAAGACAGAGAGCGGGTGGCTCTATAAAGATACTCCCAATCAGACACAGCGACAGGCAGAGAATAGATAAACAGAGAAACGCAGACATAAACACGATATTTAGCTTAAGTGGTTGTATATACAGAGAGAAACCAAAATAGACATATTTCCTGGCTTGTACAAAATAAGTAAAAAACACAAGTGACTAAAAATGTCTTCAGCCACAGTAACATGAGGCTCTGTGACATGTTTCTCTGCCTCTTGTAACCCGGACATGTTAATGTTTCGATGTTTACCCTCCCTTGGAAACTTAATTTGCTCTTCAGCGTCCGCTGTGCAGCTCTCAACAAGGGAGAAGGAACCTTTGAACTCCTCAGAGGGAATTAAGCAGCACTTCTTCTCTGCTGACTAGCTAATCTGTGACTCAGTATGTTTCTCTCTCTCTCTCTCTCTCTTTCTCTCTCTGCCCAATAATAAAAGAGAGGATCATAATCGTCAGCGCTTCAATAGCTTGCTTACGACTTAAACCAATCTTCTTAAGACACCCTCTGTGTGTGTGTGTGTGTGAGAAAGTACATCTGTTTGTGTCTGTCGACCATCTGCTGTGGCACTGTGTGTTTTTCTGGGTGCTGGGAACATTATGATTTTGGATTGCGGTATAGCACAGGCTTTGGAGTGTGTGCCTATGCCTTTCTGCAGATCTCAGAGTTGACATTCTTGTCACATCCCTGGCTCTCTTTTTGCTCTCCTCGGAGTCAGGCAGGAGATTTACGGATCTGCTTCCTAATATTAAGTGGATTAATCAGGAACGGAGGGCCGAGGTTGTCATAAATATAAATGAGGGCTTCTGAGGCGTAGGGTGAGACTTGCTTCATGTCCACACAGTGTAGGCTATTAGGAGTTTATCAACGCAGTGGATTAAGACCAATAACCTCAATTTAGAGGCCAGGACACATAGTCTATCTTAATGATGCATTTGAAAGGGGTTAAACTAAAGGTAATGCCGTCTGGCTGGCCTGCCTACACCGATGATTGACTTTGGACATAATCCAATTGTCTTTCATGCCTCAGGGAGCTTCGGGTTTAATGTACTATGCAGTTAGCTAAAGTTAGACTCAAAAACTTTATTGGGATTGTTTTTCCTATCTATCCAATGCTATGTCAAAGCACTTATGCTCCCCAAACATTTTAGTATACTGACTGTATCTTATGATTTCATACGGGGCGACTGAAGGCACGGACAGAATCAATAAGGTTTTGGAGGGCTGAATAATCCACAGCGCTTTATATCAAATACAACGGGAAAGGTAGAACTGTCTGGACAAACAGTGTGGCACCAGTCAATGTTAGCCAGGATGATGAGGCTGTGTCTTCTTCAACACATCCAGCTGATAAAGCCCTGATGCCACCTATCGCCTCCTCGTAAGAAAGCAAGATAACCAGAAGCTGCTGTCGCCCTCACGGCATTCCCAAGGCCTGACGCTGTATCTTTGTTTGGCAGAAATCTGTAAAGGGGACATGGAGCACACACACACACACACACACACACACACACACACACACACACACACACACACACACACACACACACACACACAGTGAAACATGCAAACTCATTCTTGTGTGTGCAAGGATATTGCAAATGTAGGGGTTCATTACCACACATTTAAAATATCTTAACCATCATCCTTGCCTCATGCAAGAACACTGCAGTTGTGCATGTGATGGCTTAGATCCTATGGAAACAATAAAGGAAAGAACATCATAAAAAGTTCCTAATGATGTTTTCACAATGACTCATTTCTTTGTCAGATCAATACTGGCAATGGCAAACGCTATCATGAGTATTGCTGGTAACTCTCAACTGCAATCATATCCAGTTATGGTGAGGGTTTTTGGCCGCTCGTTGCTTGTGGTCATGGTCATGTGCACAGAATTCCCATCCAAAAGAACTGCAGCATCAGTAATTACTCAGAATTGCCTTGTTAGTGTTGAATTTGTTTGGCATTGTTTGAGATGAGTCCATTGTAGAAAACACCTCACATCAGTACAGAACCACTCACTGTGGTGGGACGTTGTTTTGGCGACACCTTTGCTGAGTCTACCCAGCATGACTCTTTTTGTGAAATATTCATGTTTTGTGACAGTCACTGAGCACCGCAGGAAAACAGGGGCCTTGGCTTTCCCTCTCTCTATGTCTAACTCACACATTCTCTCTCTCTCCCTCACACACACACACACATACACACACACACACGCTCCAGGAAAATCAAGTTTTCAAACCAGTGAGTCAGTCCAGTGTACATAGTAATCCTTGCCATCGTTCATGCAGCACAGCTTTAAACCAGTCTGAAATCATTATATCAGAGCCACCACCATGACAGCCTCACAGATAGACTGATAGAAAAAGGAAGAGGGGGAACAGGGGGCTGGAGCAAGGGAGAAAGATAGTGGAAAATTGATTTTCTGCTAGCTGCATTAATCAGATTGACTACAGAAAGGGCATTATCAGATCAATGGATTTAATACAGCGTATTAAATGAAGACAAAGGCGTGTCTGGTGAGGCGAGCTTAGTTTGACGGATGGTGATGGGACTGATCAGGAGTCGATAGCCATTTGGGTGAGGAGTGAACATCTCAGAGTGAAATAATGTGGAGAGTTGCCAAAACTGTCCTAAATGCATGCCTCACATTCACTTTCTCATAAATGTCCAAATATAGTATATGCAAGTCATATTTTTAAACTCGTGCAAGTGTGGAATCCATATTGCAGCTGTGCTCTGTCATGTGTTTCTGCAGGAATGTGCATATGTGAATGTATGCAATCTCTGTGTGTGTGCGTGTGTGTGTGTGTGTGTACTTATGTGCATGCAAATGTGTCATTTGCACATGCGCGTCTGTTCTTGTGCTTGCATCTGCTGCTGGCACATGCACACTGATGAGAAAATGGAGTCATTGAAATGAGGACACCACACAGAGACAGCATGAGATAGGACAGACAGACCTAAATTTATTCAGACAAACATTGTGGAACTGTCACAGTAAAATCAAGACATTTTCAGCCCATAACATCAACATTGCATTAGAAATCCAAAAGGAGAAAAAAAAAATAAAAAATGACAATGAAAATCTCACTACACTATGTTCCAATGGAGAGGGCCACAGGGCTCTAGCTAAACTATGGACAATGGCCTTTACACACTTCAGTTTATTTAAATGCAAATGGACAATGCCACATGGCAATACATTATATTACACTGCTTAAACATCATCAATATCTTTTTAAAAGGTAAAAAATATATAGACAAATAAGACTTGCAAATATGGCCATTTCAGTTTGTGTTTGGAATAGCAGATCTGTATAACATCTGTGTGTGTTTGTGTATCTGTGTGAGTGTGTCGTGAGGATGGTTCAGTCACCACTGTGGATAAGAGGGAGAGATTCAGAGGATCATGGGATCGGAGGTTATTGTGCTCCTGTTAATGTCTGAGCGACACAGGGCTTAACACCGGTAAAGAAGGTATTCTGCCAGGAGAGGGACAGCTGTGTCTGCAGAACAGAGCCAGGCTCACTTATGACATCATAAGAGGGCACAAAGGGAAGGGAAGGGCTCATCGCAGAGCTGAGAGAAGAGAGAGAATGGATTTAACAGCAGGGGATGAGCTTATGCACACTTCACAGGGTTACAGTGTGAATTGGGATGTGTGTGTATATGTCTCGGAAATAAGAAAGCCGGAGCTCTGCATTGGATTATACAGAAGGTAAAGAGAAATCAAGGGAGGTGACTCAAAAGGAAAACGAGCGGCACGTCCCTTGTTTGAGATGAAAACGGAGGGAAGGTTGGAGAGAGGAGGGTGAAAACAAGAAGCATTAAATGAGGCTGAACTTGTACATGTCTGAGGGAAAAGCACGAGAGGCAGGAGCAGATTTTTTTTTAAATGGGCTTTTTCTCTGTAACTGACTTGTGCATATACTTGAATTCTGCTTCACTGGCTAGAGAGGAAGGAACCGGATTGAGTGAGAATCAGAGGTGGACAGTCAGTGTTTATAGCTGTTGCAGCTTTGATCACAGACTGTGTTGGAGCAAAAACTTATTGACCTAACGGCATTTCTCCTTAAATACTCCTAAACTCTTTCCAGGGGCGTTGTTAATAATAATGAGTGTGCTATCAGCAAGCACATCGCACCACAGTGAACTTAACAGCATGAATCCCATAACAAACAGATTATTGCAGATGGTGCTTTAGATTCTCTTATGAAAACATGCACCATGACCTGTTGGACAGCAGTTTGTTTATCAAAGTGGAATGAGATTAAACATTGGTGTGTTTGTACTGCATTAGTTATTCCAAGCTAAATATAATGCTCCTTATAACCGGGCCTTCTGAGAGCATTCTGATTCTCGTTCTCATCTGTCTTGGATAGCTGTAATAGAACCCAAAGGGACGCATCTTGTTGCTTACCTGAATAATGTATGAAAATAAGACTATTAAGATTATTTAGAACCTCGGCAGAAGCAGACTCCAAAGTGATCGGTGAACTCGGGAGAAGTCAGTTGCTGAAGGTTATAGGCTAAAGACACAAGTAATTGCTTTTTTTTTTTTTTTTTTTTTTTTTTTTAAACCAAACATCCCTCATTAAGCTTTTAGATTTTTCCCCCTCCGCTACTTTTGTGTCTTCTTTTTCAGAGCCAAGCGATAAGTGCATTTTCTGCTGTTTCCCTTTAGGTCCGTGTCAAGAGGGAAAGGTTCTTTATCAAGGCTTGGAAAAGGTCAGAACTGAAGGCAGGCTTTTCTATTTATACTCAAGAGATTTCGGCCATACTCTGAAATTGAAAACACAAAAACTAGAAAAATAAGTTAATTTTGATTTGGTGTTTTCATTGCATAAATAATTTTACACTTTCAGTTGGACAGAAACATTACTTTCTAAGTGGCTTGTAATCAACAGATTTTTTTTTTCTGCAAAGACATCTACTTTCTACCCCCTGAGCTTGGGAGAAGAAGAAATGCGACTCTAGACAGCACTGCAGTAACAGCAATGTACAATAGCAGCCAGAACAGCAGCATCATCCTCAACAAGGCATGCTGTTTTCCTTCTTTCTTGTCCGAGATATGTGCACTGTACAACTTGAGCTCATCAGCCAAAAGTCACTTCCAGTGGAAAAAGACAAAGTATCTCAAATCTTTCTGCTTTTAGGCTTTCTGGGACATTCAAGATCAACATATACATAATTTACAATCCTCCAAGGAATTACAGACAGAGCTTCTTGGAG
>OMLF01056285.1:0-11518 GCA_900302615.1 Holocentrus rufus | reverse complement strand
ACGGTGTGACATCAACAAATAAATATATACCCAACCTTTGACACATCAAAAACAAATAGAAGCTGATGACAGAGTTGAACTTTGGCAAATTCTAACAAACCGCTCACTGCCAACACACACACACACACACACACACACACACACACACACTGCAGTGGTCCTACCCAGTCTCCCTTCACCCCCTTGCCAGGCCGTCAGCCCTGCCAGTCTCCCCCTCCCTCCTGGTCCCACTAGCAGCAGGATCCAGGTCAGTCCGGGCCTGTTCCCAGTTCACCAGGGTGCCAGTGGTCTAAATGGTCTAAATAAAGATCAGCCTGTGGCACGGAGCCCAGATCAGGAGCTGGACTGTCGGTGCTGGAGTGCAGACCCAGTCAGTTCACATTCGATTGCAAATTAGAAATCACTCTGACAGGGTTGTTGTTGTTTTTTCCTTCAAAGAGACGATTAATTATCTAATATTCAGCTGAAGTCAACACTGTGCAACCGTCCACATCCTCATTTCAAATTTCATTCCAAATCAAATTTAAATTTGATTCTTTTCTCATTTAAATCAGTTGGACTTTCTCCAGATGACTGACACTGATCCAGAACCAGGTCTTGGATCAGCTCATACAAAGACTGCAGAAGTGGATTTTCTATGTGGCCTCAGACTTTGATCCGCCTTCCTGAAAACCTCAGAGCTGTTCAGTCAAAAAGAAACTGAAACTTCCCTTTTTCACTGGTTTAACTGGGATTCATCTGGAGGTGTCAGTCACTCTTTATTTACTGGATTCTCTCTTATTCATATTTTTTGGTAATTGATGCCTCACAGTTCAGATAAATTTACTTATTTGCACATGCAACATATAAACAATTAGAGAAGAGAACTAATGAGTTTTGGATAAGGGGGGATTTAAAAAACAAACAATGGGCTTTGGAAAAAAAAACAGATCAAAGAAAAAGAAAAAACACCAAAGAACAAAAAGACTGAAAAACAAAACTCATCAAAGAAGAAAACAGCAGGAAGAAAACACATAAATGAAGAGAGTATGGGAGATTAAAAATGGCTTTCATGGCATAAATATAAACATATAATCAATGATATTGAGTGTGTGTGTGTGTGTGTGTGTGTGTGTGTGTGTGTGTGTGTGTGTGTGTGTGTGTGTGTGTGTGTGTGAATTGCGTGTTAAACTGAACAATAACATTGTTTTTGCCTTGCAGCTCCAGAGGTGGTCAACTATGAACCTCTGGGCTTGGAGGCGGACATGTGGTGAGTGAACACACACACACACACACACACACACACACACTGAACATATGGCTCTGATGTCTGAAGCGGGTGCTGTGAAGGGATCTGACATCGAACTGTGTGATGCTGCTGTCAAAACCCGACATCGTTTTTGTTTTTAATTACGACAAGGTTTGAAAACAGATTCATTGTTTTAATGCAGAATCTCTCTCTCTCTCTCTCTCTCTCTCTCTCTCTCTCTCTCTCTCTCTCTCTCTCTCTGCCTCGCCACGCCTCAGGAGTGTTGGTGTGATAACCTACATACTGTAAGTATCTGGAATCCCACTAATGATGATGTTTAATTATGTGAAACATGTCTGAATGGGAGGCGTCCGTCCCTGCAGGCTCCGTGCAGACAGACACAGGTTCGCTCCGCGGCCTCCGGGGAGCCGTCACTCATGAAACGTGACAGTGGGTTCTAATGTTTGTTGGGACAGAAAGAGGTTAATGGCTGCTCTTTGACATTTATGCCGTTCAGCTCGCCAGGCTGCTCAGGAGACACGGTGCTGCGGTACGAGCTGTTTGTCGTGAATAATGTAACAGCCTGCAGGAAGGGTCGCGCAGTGTGTGTGTGTGTGTGTGTGTGTGTGTGTGTGTGTGTGTGTGATATTCTCTAACATCCATCACTGACCACTTCAGCTGCAGTCAGCCTGATGTGTCAAGCTGATATTGTTTTTTATTAAAAAAATGAATATTACCAAGTCAGTGTTATGAATTTGATGGTTCCTGCTGGAGCGGCTGCATAAAACAGGTTTGATGATTTTCAATTATGTTTCAGCCTGTTTACATGTTTCATTTATTCATTTAATTCAGTTATTTCTTTTGTGAATTCATTCTTTATATAGAGGCAGTGGTTGGATATGTGGGGTGGTTCGCATCTTGATTGGCTGAGAGGTGTTCTGATGAGCGCCGATATCTCCTCAGAACGGCACGCCAACTGCATTTCTGTATATGTATCACTCCGCCTTGTTTACTAAGGGTGTAACAATCCATCGATCTGGATCAATTTATCGATTCAGTGATTAACAATCCAAAATATTGATGCAAAGTGAAAGCATTGATCCATATCATCATTTTTAAGATACGCTTTTATTTTGAAATTGCCGTGGCATGTCATTTCCATCCAAAAACACCAGGCAGATCACAGCCAAGAAAAAGACAGTGAGGATATTTACTGGAAATAAATCAGCGGATCATCTCAGATCGACGGC
Source organism: Holocentrus rufus (assembly GCA_900302615.1). Taxonomy (NCBI): domain Eukaryota; kingdom Metazoa; phylum Chordata; class Actinopteri; order Holocentriformes; family Holocentridae; genus Holocentrus; species Holocentrus rufus. Next base: position 9,040 of record OMLF01056285.1, on the reverse strand, counting down.
CGGCCCCTGAATTTAATCAAATAGAAATTGTATCATGGCTGACTTTGTGATATCAGCAAATATCGTATCGTTGTCCAAAGAATTATTATAATATTGTGTTGTTATGAAACTTGTGATTTACAGCCTTATTGTTTACCTTCCATGTCTTTGACTAAACTGATACAAACAAACAGTCATGTAGGGAGAGTTATTTTTCTTTACAGAATAATTTTCTTAGAAGATAATAAAAAAAAATCAGTCATGAATTAATAATGAAACTGTGATTTAATAGCAATAATATACAGCCAAGTGCCACAGCATGCTAGTATGGCACTCAATCTCTTGGATTATTGCTTAATTTTTGTCAATCTGAGCCTTGTTGTCCTTGTTTTTTTTGCTTTGTCTAGTTTTTTGGTTTTGTTCAGATTTCATTGCTATACTGAATTCCCTTCAAATCCAACCTGGCTGCACACAATATAAACTGCAGTGCAGAGGCTGCCAATCTTCTTCGTGACGGTCTTGTTTGTTTACTGTAATCATGCTAATGTAATGATTTGTTGATGTTAAAATGCTGCACACGGCACCTTTAAGGTTGTTTTGCTCGTTCAGATAACCACAGCGGTCTCCTCTGTGCAGCGAACAGCACCTTCATTTTGTTTCATTCATCAGACAGAGAACAGTTGAGCTCATCAGAGGGACTTTGAACTACAAGTAGAAACTGTTGTCGGCTCTCATATCAGTGACGTTGTCCTGCTCTGCTTCATACCTGCTCTCTGTTCCGCTCCCACACACCTTCACCCATCAGAGAGACTCCTACACAAAGGCAAACAGGCACTTAATGTACTTTTTTGTGCAAGGACCCACGCACATACATGTACAGCATGCACACACAAAAATATAACATCGTAAAGGGGGAAAAAAGTCAAAACACTTTTGTCTTGGAAAGAAATGTGAACTTGCTGAAGGAAAATGTTGAAATCTGAAATCTCCCAGTTCTCAACATATTTTCAACAGCCAATATAAAAAATGTGAATGTTATCAGCTGGACGTTCACAGTCTCAGATCATGAAATACTTTAATAAACACTTAAGTTGTCACTTGATGTTCATCACAGAATAATTCAAAAATACAGCTGATTATATCATTGAAACAGGCACTACTTTATCTCACTGCATAATGAGTACTTATACATAAAACAGTAATACAAGTACTATAACAGTTGTGGGCCATTTTTTTGTTTCTACCTCATATGTACACACTGACACACAGACATGCATGCATTAGTGTGCACATGCATGCACTTATACACACACACACACACACACACACACACACACAGATTGTTCATGCTGTCCACCCACAGAACTGTCACAGCTCAGCCTGGCAAGGTAAAAAATAGAGACTCAGCTGCTTATTATCACAGCTAAGCAGCAGAAAGGTGCACCTACTGTTCATCTGCTTTTGTAAGGGAAGGTGAGAAAATATAATCTGCTATAAAAGTCTGGAAAAAAAATCACCCCGGAACAATTTTCATGCCAGTGTTTTTTGCAACAGGCTAGAATCCACGATTGGTCCGGTTTCTGTAGGACAGCTGTGATGCTGTTGACTTGTGAAAGTTTGCGTGAAACCAATCACACTCACACACGCTTAATCCCGAGGAACTCATAAAGGAAGTGGTTTGCATGGTGAAGTGAAATTACCAGAGTAAGGATTGGTTTCTGATAGCATGCATCACCAAGGCAGACAAGACGAAGCTGACGTCAGAGCAGCGTTTCTGCAGAATTAAATTTTATTTTCAGGAGCACGTGTCACGATGTTTGATAACTCCTGCAGAAATTAAAGCTATACGAGGCAACTTTGCACTTTAGTGGCCCCAAGTGACACAAAGATAACTGGATGGGCTTTTAAAAGTTTGAAGGACATCAAGCCTTAAATCATGTAACATGACACCAGGACCTCAATTTCTTCTTCGCTGGTGGTAGATGTGAAATTTCTCAGGACAGAGAATGTGCTTGCTGCTATTTTGGACAAAGTTTTGAATTTAATTTTCAAGTTGTCACCTCCTGTGCGTGGAAAATTTCCAGCCTTTGACCACACCTGCTGCTTTAAATTATTTAACAAATATGTAGGATCTCCATAAGTGCTGCCAGGTCACTCTGCTTGCATGCATATTTCATGCATATTTTTACATAAAAGCTTCTCTTAGTGCCGCTTTATGTCATTGTTTCAGCAGCATGTTGGGGCGAGAACGTCACCACAGAGCCGCGACGTGGTGCTTTATTGCAGCTTTTACTGCCTTTCTCTGTGAAGAATTGCCTTAATTACTTGTTTGTTGGTGAGCAGCTGCAGCTTATACAGCCAATGAATTTATATATTACCACCCAGCTTAAGCTTGACCCTGGCCGAGTCCCAGTTGGCGAGTTAATTAGCTGCTAGTGCTGATGTGCAGGACAGGCTGGAGTGTCGAAGGAAAGCCCAGGATTTGTCACACATGGACATTTGGTTAAACTGCCTGAGCCACAGCAGATTTGGACCTCATCAGCATGTGTGACCACTCAGCCATGTGTGTGTGTGTGTGTGTGCTGCGTCTTAGTGTGAGCATGTGTCCACACGAGTGTGCTTTTGCCTGTGTGTGGGTGGCCGCATTATCCCCTCACTACATCTGCTTATTTTTATGTGAGCATTCAAGCGAGAGGTGTGAAAGTGCTTATTGCGTAAAATTACCCGGCGTTTAAAATTGCTGCACTCCAGTCAAACTCCCGTCAGTGGGATTGAGAGCCGTCCAGCTTCCTGAGATTTCCTGAGAAAGTGTTTGATGAACGCACTTTGAACGCTTTATTTTGATAGCAAGTCTTGACTAATGAGCTAGCAGTGATAGCTAGCACTGTAATCACATTACCACATCAACAAGTAAGGTCTTAGTTTCAGTTTGTCAGGCCAAAGCTAATCAGCGCAGGCTGCATTAGTCTTTGGATTGAAACTCAACCCATTCCCTTTCCTTTTGATTACCAGACCCAATGGGACAAGCTCGATGATGAGAGAGTGCTGCTTTGGTTAGAGTAGATTAGATTATAGGCTTCCAATGTTTTTAGCTGATTAAAGCAGGAGCGTTGTACACAGGCTGCACATGCAGAAGCAAAGAAATTCACTGGCATCTTGTTAAGTTTCAATTTAGAACAAAACAGATGTTGTGTTGGATCCTCTCATCATTTCTCCTTTGATGTAGAACGGTGAATGTGTTCACTGACCGTCTTCTTACGTGGTCGTCTCCCTCTGTCCCGTCCAGGCTGAGCGGTGCGTCTCCTTTCCTGGGCGACAACAAGCAGGAGACGCTGGCCAACGTGTCGGCGGTGGATTACACTTTTGACGAGGAGTTCTTCAGCAACACCAGCGCCCTGGCCAAAGACTTCATAGCACGGCTTCTTGTCAAAGACCCCAAGTACGAACAACCTCCCTTTTTGATTCATTTATTGATCGCTTTCCCTGGATGATCTTTAAAACAAAGGTGTCAAAAAGAACTCTGCTCCAGGCAGAGGTGTGCGTGCATTTTGAACCGTCATGTCTGAGCCCTTTAAAGTACACGAACAGCTGAATTAAAAAAGAAAAAAGAAAAAGTAGACAATTCCCAAGGTCACGCGGCGGCCAGGCTATCATTATGCCGGCCTTGAAGAAAATGCAGCAGTCCTGCCTCCCACAGGGTTTTACCTTCATTTAAACAGTTCATTATTCAGTAACTCTGATGTAGAAGGGATTTGCTTTGTGTCAGTTAAGGACTTAAAACTTAAAAGACCACAGGCCGGTGCCAATTAGGATTTAAAACTAAAATAACCCCATCTTCAGTTGGCCATCAGTTACATAACTTTAAAGGCATTTTTCTTCAATATTTGACCTTTAATTACATTAGTTGAATTTTGAAGACAGATTTATCTAAAGAAAACTCTGGTTAGTGCTAGGCTCATTGGCATTAGCACTTAAAACAATCTTACTCTTTACCAGGCTGCATTTACACTTTAAGACAATAATTGCCATCAAAACTCCATTGAAATGAATTTCTCACATATAATTACTCCTGTTCCCTCAGCAAAAAGTGAGCGAGAGTGAGTGGGTAAATTGAGGTGAATAATTGTAGGTGTTAAGATAATTGCAGTTGAATAAGCTAAAGTAGCACAGGAGACAGTAGTTTGTGTTAACCAGACAATCTGTGTAAAGATTTAAACTGCCTCACAAACTTTCACTAATGGGACTTAAACAAATCCCCACTCGAGTGCATCAAAATGGAATGGCGTTTAATTGATCTGCATTATGAGCAGACATGGATCCACTCAGTTGGCAGGAAGATAAGTGAAGAGTCTCTCAAACTGCACTCTCTTCAAGCTGCACATTATGTAAGCGATAACGTACGGCCAGCCGGTCAATTCTGCAAAATAAAACCTGCTTATTTCACAGCCACTTATGGCAGAAAGCAGTAATTTGACACAAAATATTAATTATGAAATGATTTTATCAGCCTGTAAGACTCAGTAAATAGCCCATAGAGTCTATTTAGCCGTCATGATGCTTTTATAACATTTCAGCTACATTAGACTTATTAGTCTACATTAGTATAATGTGTTTTTTATTAGTTTTGTTCATGTTTCAGTGACTTTTTGGCTCCAACAGTTGTCGTCGTTCGCTGGCTTGAATAGTACAGAGTTTCTGCACAGAGTGATATAGGAAGCCTGTTTGACTTTGGTCAGTTATTCATAATGACATCATGCCTTCCTTGACCAATCAGATTCAAGTATTAAACACAGTCGTTTAATAATTAAGAGTGTTCACCACTCCAGTCGACTGCACCAGAATACTGTTGATCATGATACACCGATACGTATGGTACATTTTCATTCGCCTGCTTTAGAGAGTGGAAATAGCACTAGACACTATTAATTTTTCTTACTTGAGTAACTGGGTTGAGGGATCCAGTCGTGGTTTGTGGCTTTTTTGAGTCAGGTGGTTGTTAGTGGAGAACGGCCTCAGACAGAACAGGGATGTGGCAGCACGAGACTGAGGGAAGTGGTGTGACTCTGTTAGACCACACCAGCTTCCCCATCGATTATGTTACCTTGCACTGAACATATTCACTAAATTTCAAATTTGCTCTTGACATTTTCAACTCGATATGGCTTTTCTGTTACAACAAAAACAGTGTTGTCAGCTTGTTAGCTTCGGTGACCAAGGCTAACAATGCTAATTAGGGACGCAGCATTAAGTGACTGCGTTTTTTTTTCCTCCTCACATGCCTACCTCGACATTTTGAGTTTTACTCTGTTACTTTTCAGCAGGTATTTGTCCCAGTTTGTGTGTCTGTGCTTTGAATTGATGTTTCAATTAAACCAACACAAGCTTGTTAGCTTGTTAGCACTGTGAGAACTCTCTTATTAGCTTGCTAGCAGTGCCAGTTTCCTTCACTGAAGAAACCTAATGTTGCTTGTAAGGAAATTTTCCAGTTGGTGAAGGAGAAGTGTAGAAATATTTCTCCCCTGATGTGACAAACAAAAATGACTAAAGGTCAAAATGTCAAGCTGTCCCTTTACGTTCTGTATGTCTGTGAAATGAAAGAATAAATGGTTTGTCACGTACTTAGTTCCTATTTTACCTCGACGATCCTGATAAGTTTGTCTCAGTACCTTGTCTCAGAGGTATTGTTTCAGAGAATTTAGGACTTGCAAAAAGGAAATGAAGTATTGTGGGTCTTGAAAGGTCATTTATCATCACAAGGTAGTCATGCTTTCCACGAGAATAAGGATGGGCTTTCAAAAGAAAATCATTAAAATGTCTGCAAGTTTCATATAATCACAGGATCCTGTGAAAGAACAGAAGTTAGTTTCATTATTGTTAATCAGTTTTTATTCGTTGGGCCCAAATGATATAATTGATAGTATTTAGCTGTGCTGTGAAAGCACTGATCATTTTGCACTGATAAAATGCATTAAATTAAAATGGCAAGTTCAGCACAATCAGTAGCTCTTACATTACGGTAATTCCTCTTGGGTTCTTTGAGGCGTAGGCAGGGTTGTGATGATTCATGGCAACAATGAATACATTTTTGTATATTGCAATTGTTTGCTATGATCAGTCATTGTAAGCCAAATTGTCAGGGTAGTTTCCAAGGAGATCTCCATCTTTCCACTCAGCTTTGTTTACTATATTTGTAAGCAATGCCTGGATCAGCATGTTCATAACTACTGTGGACTGCCGACGACAGACAGTGTTTCTGAATACGAACAAGAAGATAGTTACACTTATCAGCTCAACATCTATTGATTACAAATATGCAATTGGGTTAAGAGTGAATATCAGTCAGATTCCTTATGGTCTAAGACTCGTTGGACTATTTTTGTAGACTATCAGAGAGCAATAAGACTCAAACCTGTGACATCATCAAGCTCTAAAACCTGGAGCTGCTTGAATAATGCTGCCTTCAGAAACTCAGTCTGTATTCTCATTGTTGGTTTGTTTTTATGCCTTCTCTGTTCACAGAAAGAGAATGACGATTCAGGACAGCCTCCAGCACCCCTGGATTAAGGTTTGATTCTCTGCTTCTTATCTCGGGCAATCAGATTCACAATAATTTTTATATTTTTATTTTGAGTCAGTATTTCTATTTGGATTGGCTTTAGGTTTGTATTAGCTCAAAGCTGCATTGATTGTTGTACCATCACTTCCCAGCCAAGTACAGTATATTCTCTGATGCTTCTATCAATATTTCTGTGAAACCAGCCAAAAGACACACAACAAGCGCTGAGCCGAAAGGAGTCAGCTGTCAACATGGAGAAGTTCAAGAAGTTTGCAGCCAGAAGAAAATGGAAAGTAAGTCCTATTTTGACTTACACACACACATATAAGGCATAGTTTCAGGAAAGACAATGCCCCAGTAACGTCTTTCTTAACTCATCACACATCCTAAATATAGCAGTTTGTCAGTTTCTTGTCAGTGAGCCTCATCAGAGATTGTAGTTTGAGGTCACCACCAGTTGCTGCAGGCTCACCAAACCCAGCCAGTGTGTGCTGTGGTGGAAAGTCTCCCTGTCTGTTTTGGTTCATCACAGCAGCGCCGGTCCTGCCTCTAGAAAAATGTTAGGCTTGTTTATCTGTGGCGGTTCGGCGGTCTTGTCACGCCATGTCTCTGCCTCTGCTTGGGCTGCCATTCAGATTCTGGCACAGTGGTACCCTTGACTTTATTTATTTCCATATATAAAAATGACATGAAAACAATAAAACGGAGAAAAAAATACAGATTGTGCAGGTGCCATAAAAAACTCTTCAGGCTTATGTAACGTTTCATGTCAAAAGAAACAAAAAAAATCCAGGGCTGGAATAACAAATACTTAGTTGAGTCCAAGTAATTTCCAAGACTGAGTCAAATTTGAGTCAAGACCAGATTCAAGGAGTCCTGAAGAAAAGACTTACAAACTGCAACCTTGACAAAAATTCAGCAGGAAAGAAAATGGTGTCGCAAAAAAATGTGTAAACGTTAAGCAAAGAAAATTAAATCAACTGAAATAGAGCAGAAAATCACGTTAACTCGACACCTGCCTGCCTGTTTAAGGTAAAACAAATTCATTCAGTGTGACCTGACGTGAACCGTTCCTTGTCCCAGCCGGCTGCACACTCACTCATGTTATCATTCTTTTCTTCTGCAGCAATCAGTCCGCCTCATCTCCTTATGCAACCGCCTGTCCCGCTCCTTCCTGTCCCGCAGCAACATCAGCGTGGCGCGCAGTGATGACACATTGGTAAGACCTGGGGAGCTGCTTCCCTGATACAAAACATCCAAACACTCGACTATATACAGTAAAATAACTACAGTATTATGACTATTACCTCCATGGCCCTGTCCTGTCTCTATGTCTAATCTGTAACTGGTCCACTCTCCCTCAGGCATTTATAACATGCCTTAGGAATTCTAGGAATTAATGAACGTCGAGTTTTGAAACCAGTCTGACCTTGTGTTCTTCCACAGAAGGAAAGATTTTCTCGTGAATGTGTGTGGCGTTAATGTTTCTGTTCGTTTATGCAGGTGAAACTGTTGTGTATTAAAGAGTGTTTGCAGGTCCTTGAAAGGTTTTTAAACGTCTTTAAGTCATTAAACGTCCTAAATTTGAATTTTGAGGTCTTTTCTTCAGCCTCAACATTTTATCTAATTTAATTTATCCATCGGTTTCTTTTTGTCCAAATGAGTCTTCTGCATCAGAGTGAGCTTTTCCAGTATTACGAACTGAAGCTAATCCTGCCTTTATACTGACCTGCTTCTCTTACCTGCTGGGAAAATGACTCCACTCACTTTATACTTACCTGTCATACTGACCTGAACAGAATCTAAGAAAATCCTTGTACTTACATGTCCCAGTTTCATGGGGGAAAACCTCCTGCTTAGATTACCATGTTATAATCTCTAGAATATCACTTTGTTATCTTACCTAAAAGAAACTTTTATAATAACAGATCATCAAATAACCGGCCATGTTTCTACCTAAAACTGACCTCTGCACTGAACCAGATACACAGTTCTATACTCACCTCCAATACATATTAAATTTAAAAAAAGACGATTTATCCACAACTCTGTCTTAAATTTTGTTTATTTGTCTTCTAAATTTTATTCAGTTTAACTCTGCGACACCTGTAGAGACCCTGTGTGTGAGGAGGATTTTGTGTTCCTCCAAAGACATTTCTCTGTCCAGAGCTGAACAGATCTGAACAGTCTAGTCTTGGAACGTCACTGAGAGGCTTAATGATTTACAAAAATTTACTGCCAGGCCAAGGCCGGGCCTGTGTCCTTATCTAGAGAGCATATGAAAACTTCCATGTTTCACAGGTTCGTCGGTATTAGACAGGACTAAACACATTGAGGACGCTGCACCACCTATAGTTAAAAAAACAGAATTGCATGTGAACTTGAAGCACAATCATCTAGTTTGACCAGTATGACAGGACTGGAGTCTTCATTGGTCAAGAAGCAACCAGAGGAATTTAGAGAGTTTAAAGTGAAAGGCCATCTTAATACCTTTTGTTTCTGGTG
>OMLF01056284.1:3505-19801 GCA_900302615.1 Holocentrus rufus | reverse complement strand
TGTGGTATCCTGAGTTTGGCTGTATGTTACTCTGAAGTGTGTAGTACAAGGATGGAGTAAATGTCAGAATTTTCCTGAGGGTCTTTTCAAAGTTTAAAATTTTCACTTATAAAATGTAGTGCCCTCATTAGGCATTGGTGCAATTTTTTAAAATACCAGTAGATAGTGCAAAAATGCATCACCCCTCCAAGTGTCAGAATCAGACCCGTTGTGTGGAAGGCCAGCAATAAAAATGGTTGTTGTAATAATGATTGCTTCTGATTGCAGGGCACTGTTTGTAAACCAAGTGGGTCTGTGTTTGGTTGTGAGCAGTGCAGCAGCCTGCGGCATTGTCATGTTTGCCTACTACATCAACTGTGATCCACTGAAGTCTGGGAGGATTTCTGCCCCTGATCAGGTACTCACAGACAATTTCTCCTATATAACGGTCCTGTATGGGTACAGTGTGCTGCTGTGTAGGTGCCACCAACATGGTTTTTTTTTAAATATAATTGCCAGTGTTGATATTTTTGTATCAGAGCAACTTACATGTTTCAGAGTAAAAAGCTTCTTTAAAGAGCAACTAAACTCCATGAACAAATCTGTGTGAAGGCTGACCTCTAGTGGTGAAAAGTATGGCGCCTGCTCTCTAATTACAGGTACCAATTTGGGGAGCTAGTTTTTGGTGGCAGGTCATGTCACCACCTGTCGTTTTCTATCGGTGAGTGACATCACCTGCCATCAAAAACTAGCCCCCCTACTTGGTACCTTTAATTAGTTAGCAGGCAACCTGAGTCCTTGGTTGAAAAAAAGATTATTTTATCAGCTGGATTTTATTTTAGAAATACTGAATTATAAACATTAGGTAATGATTTTAACATTAATGGGATTTGGGAAATGAACACTTCCTTTCTTTATCCCAACACTGCACAAAATTTATATAAGTTAAGCACTAACTGCTCTCATCTCATGCTGTTCACCTGTTCCTCCTCTCTCATCTGATGAAGTATATGCCGTACTTGGTGCTGGACATCTTCAGAGACCATCCTGGATTTCCAGGTCTTTTCCTTGCCTGTGCATACAGCGGGACCCTAAGGTATTTGAATCTTGGCTTTGAATACTAGCCTGGAACAACTTTGTGCTCATGGATCAGCCTTTTTACTCCAACACCCTAAGAAGTTTTGGAAGACTCTGCCTCTAATACATGTCAGTGGTTACCAGCACATGCATGGTATCAGAGAGTCTTGTTAACAACCTGAACCCGAATAAGACTGAAACCAGACTTTAGCAAATAGGCAGCGTACTTCATGCATGTTAACAATGTGATTGAGCTGCTGAGGTGGTGTTAGTGGTGACCAAATGTGTTTCTCGCAGCACGGCCTCCACCAGTATCAACGCCATGGCAGCGGTCACCATGGAGGATTTGCTGAAGCCTCGTCTGCTTCATGTGTCCCAGAAGAAACTGATTCTCATTTCCAAAGGACTGTGTAGGCAAATGCACAGTTACATCTTGTACATTAATACTTCAAAAACTATTTTTTGTGCATTTCCAGACATCCTGTTCTAGCCTCTGACAGACACTAGAACAGGATATCATGGAGACAATTCATGGAGTTTTGGTGACTCCATGAATTGTCCTCTGGTGCCACCAGCAGGCAAAATGTTTGATCTTCCACACTGTCTCAAAAACTATTTTAGCATTGCCATGAAATTTGGTGACAACATTCATGTTGTCACATGTCAAACCTGTCAGCTTTGGCAAAATTAATGTTGTCACCAAATTCACCAAATTCAATTCATATTTCCTCAGTGCTAACATTATTCATGTTATCCTTTCAGCCTTCCTCTATGGGATTGGTTGTATTACTGTGGCTGCTCTCTCCTCTTTACTGGACTGGGGAGTTCTCCAGGTATAATAGATTATTACAGCACATGATCTGTTCCTCAGTGAAACCACAGACAGCAAGACAGAGGAAAGTAACTTAAAAACCCATAAAACCCACCAAATCCCACATGACACCACAAAAATATTTCTGCATATCACAAAATCTACAGCACCACTATACTATGCAAAGACAATCAGCAGGTAGATACTGTGCACATCTCAGACTGTCAGGCTGTGTAACATACATAGAATCTATAAAGTGGTCTGTGATGGGAGCGCATGTTCCCAGGAACTAAGTTCAGGAAGTTCAACTAAATACAGAACTCCTCCCTCTCTCTCCCCAGGGATCGTTCACTGTCATGGGCGTGGTCAGCGGTCCGTTACTGGGTGCTTTCATTTTGGGGATGTTTGTACCAGCAACTAACAGGCCGGTGAGTGGCTCAATTCTGTATTTTACATTTCAGGAAGCATTTTGTCAATGTTCTTATCAAAAACAGCTGGTAAGAACTGTCTATAGTGCATGAACACATGCACAGAGAACACGTTCTAGGACTTGACCACCTTTCCTCCCTCCTGTTTCAGGGGGTGTTTTCAGGAGTTTCAGTAGGCTTCTGTGTGTCCTTGTGGCAGGCTGTTGGTTCAACTCTGTACCCACCCAGTCCAGAGACCATGGGGGTCCTGCCCACTCCTGCAGGAGACTGTCAAACCAGCAACAACACCCTGACCAGCAGCCTGAACCTGGGCCAACACTTTGTCTCCAACACCGTGCAGACAGTTCAGGGTCACTTAAGTCTCTTTTTTCTCTCTTGCTTTATTGTACAAAGACATTTAATCAATACAGTATCTAAAATGGACATGGAGCAACATCAGCAAATTGATAAAAGTGATACAACTAATTTTAAAGAGCGATGAATAAGGTTGCAAACTTTATTATCTGCTTTGTCTTTTCCAAAGTTAGGGGTCTGCACAACTTCTACTCCATGTCTTACCTCTACTTCGGTGCAGTGGCGACCAGTTCAGTGGTGCTGGTCGGGCTGATAGTGAGTTATTTGACAGGTAAGAAGAGAGAGACGCTGAAGGTAAATTTTCATCACATGCACAGTGTGTTTTATCATTTAACTGATGTTTTAACCAGTATGTGCTGAGGTGGTTAAAACACTACTGCCACTACTAACGTGCTTAAGCGTTAAAATAGATTCAATAGCCTGATGCTTCACCACTGTAAAAAATGAAGTGTAAAACAGCCGTCGCTGTTTCATACGTCAGCGGACTAATTTACCTAATTTTCTCGGGTCTTTGGATGAGGCACAAGATCAAAGCTATCATGGAAAACTACAACCAGATTAGACTTTTTAGTTGTGTTTTTTTTTCCAAACAGGACCAATGAAGAGGAATGATATTGAACCTGGTCTGTTATGGTGGGATCTACATAAAAAGAAAGTGGACAGTTTAGCAGAATGCAGAGTAAGTATAGCAAGTTTAGAATTGCTGTAAAGTCCAAACTCTTTCCAGTGCACAGCATCTGATGTAAACTGTGTCCCTGGTGAGAAACTGGGGTCATGATCGGATGAATGTGTCTGTCACATTGGGAGAAGAGGGGGTGACATTTTTGTCGCTACAACTTTGAAGCACCCATGTTTTAAAAGGGAAGGATTGGTTTTTTTAACCCCAGCTATACTGAAATGTTGATTTGCATCATCACAACCACACCACTAATTCCAGTGATGAAAAACTTGCCTACATTCACCCACACTACACTCACATCAAACCCACACTTAGGCTTACACATCTGGCCTAAACCTGATTTTAGATAAATAGTGTAAAAGCTTTGATATGTTTAGCTTAGGAAAAATGCAAACATATATCACATTAATTAGTATTTTGATATAGTTTAATTAGAAATGTATAGGATTAATAAACATTCAAAATCATATTAAGTTGTTACACAAACAAATGTTCAAGGAGTACCTTTCTGAGGAATTATACTTATTTTATTTGAACGTCAAAGCTGGGATCCTTTTAAATGCATTTTAAAAACAACTTGCTCTTTACTGCAGGGGGACAAGACAACAGATAATCCTCAACTTGTGCCTTTAAACAACATGAACGAGACCAGTGCAGATGAAAAAGAAGAGCCTCAATATCCACACAATACCACTTAGAGTATAAATATCTGTGGACGAAGAAAGGGTTTTATTCCAAACTGCAATATAACCTTTTTTGGGAATTGTTGCTGCCTCAATTCTTACCATCAATGTTTTTGTAGTGGCTTATGACTTTTATTTTGAAATAAATAATATAATTCAGATTAACTTCCAACACTGATTTGTGACAGTTTGAGGGCTGAGACATGTCAGTGCTGAAAGTAACATGAGAAAGGTTTATCCTGTCTTGTGTTAAGCTCAGGACCACTAAATAATAACAACAGTATTCCTGAAGTTGATATTAGCTATTTTTGTTTTTTATACCATATTTCTGCCACACATATGGAGCCAAATATTGCTGTGGGGGTTTCATTCAAATAGCACACTATTGTAAATATGTAAAAGTTTTTCGAAGGCCTTCATTCTTGTGCCAGGAAACATATAGTCTGTAATAAACCCACTCCAGGTGTTTCAGGTCCCTCGATGATCAAAGCGGCTCTTTCAAAAGATAAATCAACCTGGTATGTTCCCATATCTGCAGCGCTGCACACCTGTACCTCATGCAGTGATGGATATGTGACAGGAAATGTGGGCTGAACTGATCCAGGTCTGGGCTGCATTTACAGTAACAGGGACTGCAGTTGTTTCATTACCTTATTCAGCACCAGTGAGACTCTGGCCTGTCATGCTGCTGGGGCTTTCCCACTGCATCCAGTTCAAGGAATCAAGGAAACCTAATGTTCCACTTTTAACCTAAAACATGCATTATGCAGTTTTATTTGAGCACTGGGTCAGATAAGAAGAGAAACTCTTGAACAACCACTCCTCTCTCTATCTGTCTCTGTGTGTGTGTGTGTGTGTGTGTGCGTGTGTGTGTGTGGTGAGAGACCCTCAGATTAGCCCTATGTGGCCCAGATTACAACAGGATCAGTGCTGCCACATATTACACTGGCCTGTGAACCATCAGTGAGACAGTGGGCTGCAGCCAGCCCGGGCTTTAGGGCTTAAGACCCCATTTAATTACACTTCAGCAAAGTGGGAAAAGTACAGTAACAAAGTCCCACAAGCTGTTATTCATGACACCGGGGCAAGAATCACGCACCCAATCTGGAAGTGTCAAGCCTTTGTTTGGTTGGGAGGAGTGTAAGGACGCAGCTCGCAGGCGTTTTGTCAGGTTTACACGACAAACAAATGTGACATTTGCGGGCTCGGGGTTCGCCGTCACCACTTGTCCATCTAGTGGCTGCTGCTGGAACTTCCTCCCTGGCGCGGAAAGAAGCCCTGATGAATCCGTCTGACAGGAGTGAATTAGGCCTTTCAAAAAACGGTCCCCTGATTTGTCTTGCCTCGTCTCGGAGAGCTGTGTTCCGCTGGGCCGAGAGGCATATCTGTCATTTTTAATGCCAAGCTTTTATGTCACGTCTGACAGTTTCTTTGTTCTTCTTATGTATTGTCTTTTCAAGGTGCCACCAGGGACATTGGCTCGGCTCTGACGAGGATGTGCATGCGGCACCGCAGCATTGAGACAAAATTACGCCACTTCACCAAGTAAGTGGTATCTGCTGTTTTTCCCCCTGCTGCAGCGCTCTCTCTTCCCTCGCCCTCATGGGATTATTTTGTCACGGGTCTAATATCTTTGTCTGCTGACTTTCCTCTCACTCTGCCTGTCTTCTTTCCGTGTTTTGGTGCTATAGGTATAAAGCTGTTTGCTACGGCCCTCATAGTCTGACTCACTCCTCTCATGTTGCCTCTCCTCTCCTCTGCAGTGCTCTTATGGAGGGACTCGTGACGCCGCTCCAGGACAGGATAGAGGAGTGGAAGAAGACGGCCAATCAGCTGGACAAAGACCATGCCAAAGGTGAACAGCCAGGAAACACAAGCTCACAGAAATACCCAACATCTATGAGCTTGTGGATAAAACACACAAAAATGTTGACGGAAAATTAAAACCTCCATGGCTTTGCCCTCCACAGAATACAAACGGTCTCGTCAGGAAATCAAAAGAAAGTCGTCAGACACCATGAAACTCCAGAAAAAAGCAAGAAAAGGTGAGAGAAATATCTTATTGGTTAACAGGACTGTGATGAAATTGTATAACTCCATAGCGACTTCAGGGCTGATATGTGTGAACTTTTGCTTGGTTACAGCTCCCCTGCTCTGTGCTAGTGGCTCAGTGTTTGAGATGGCGCCCTCTAGTGTCTGGAAACAAAAACATGACAGCTCAATTGGCTCAAAACGACTGTCCCAGTTTCAGGCAGACAGTTTTATCAACTTTGCATGATTTATCAGCTTATACTCTACAAGTCAAACAAAATTATCTTCTTTCCCGACTACGCTTGCGTTATCCCCTTATCCCCGGTTTGTCTATCAAGCTCTTATTTTCATACAAGACCGGCGCTCCAGGTTTGTCATACATGCAACGTGCCCTTATTTGATGCAGCTAACATTGCCTCTCTTTCTGTTTCTCTTATACTCCTCCCCCTGCCTATCCCTGCTCCCCCTCCTCTGTATCTTTCTGGCTATTTCCCTGGCTGTAGAGCTCCTAGGTATGTGTGTGCTGATGGTAAAGGAGACGTGAGCTGCATGAGATTATTTCACAAATGCATCTTGACCATCGCTCAGATAGTGTCTTAACAGTTGTGTGTCGTATCGGTCATCTTTATAAAGCCCTCCTTTCATTTTTTATGTCTTTCTTCATCCATCACCCAGCCTCATTGCAGCCTTCTTGCAAGATTTCTGGTATTTTGGTAGCAATAGTTTGCCCCTAATCACATCCATTTCAGGACTTCCACCAGCTGCTGTGCATCATCTCATCATCTCAGTTGAATAGTTAGCAATGACATGTTTCTGGCCTCTTCTCATTCCCCATGTACTTGTTGAACCATGAACTTGTCAGACTGTGATGTTTGTCAGTTGTTTGACCTCCAGCGTACCAACAATTTATCACAGTGAGTGTCCTAATCATCTGTCCTTTTTTTGCCCTTTTCTCTCCCCCTGCTCTACATCACTTTTCTTCCCTCATGTCATCCCTGTCCCTCATTCGAACAATCAAACCCTCCAATTTCCAACCCCCCTTTTTGCCTCCCTCACCCCAACCCCTGTCCTTGCTTGCCCCTTCGTCCTCCCTTTGCCCTTGCCTCCTGCAGGTCGGGGTAACCTGCGCCCCCAGCTGGACAGCGCCATGCAGGACGTGAGTGACTTGTACCTGCTGATGGAGGAGACCGAGCGGCAGGCGGTGCGCCGGGCCCTCCTGGAGGAGAGAGGGCGCTACTGCACATTCATCAACCTCCTGTCGCCTGTGGTGGTGAGCATTTTATATCTCTGTTTATCTTCATATCCAGCAACATTTATCCACCCAAAGAAGCTTTAGGAAAACAGTTGAAATATAACCAATGTAGACGGGTATTTCAGCTTGCAGTTACACCACCTCCTGCTGCTTGATTTAGCTGTTGTTTAATTCAATCCATTTTTCTTGCTCTCCAGAATGGAGAGATTGCCATGCTGGGAGAGATAACACACTTGCAGGCGATTGTTGATGACCTCACCGTGCTGACTGAAGACCCGCACAAACTGCCACCAGCCAGCGAGCAGGTAACAGAGGAGAAATAATCTTTAACACAGTTAAACCCAAGGGTGTGTGTATATTTATGCAATAGGCCATTTTCTGCCAAGGCTCTGCTTACTCATTTAATTGTCCCAAAAAATGGTTACTGGATTGCAATCAAAATTGCATGCAAGTTTATACTGGTAAAATATATGTGCGCTGATTCTGACTTCAATACCAGCCCCATGTATTGCTCTCATGCGCTCTTGTGTGGCTCCAGGTGATCCGGGACCTGAAGGGCTCCGACTACAGCTGGTCCTACCAGACCCCACCTTCCTCTCCCAGCAGCACCGGGTCCAGGAAGAGCAGCATGTGCAGGTATATCCTAGACACACTCACACACACACTCACTCATACCATGAGAGGAGAAATGGGAGAAATGGTGCTTAAGTCAAGTTCAGTTTGATTTCCACTGAGGCAACCATAATACAGGGAATGCAATCATGGATCTACAGTACAATGTGATTTGGATAAAAGCATACACCAATATAACATATTATCATGATTGTTTGAAAACCTCATATCTCCCAAATTTCATTTTCAGGAACTTATCAAACCAGACTTGTTTTCAAATTGACCAACATTAACTGCTGGGTTTTGAAAGGGCTTAATAAGCCCAAGGATTGTGGAACTTTCTCAGCCCAGAAGTGCGTAATTATTCAAGTTACAACACGAAAATCCCCAATATAGGTGTTACAAGGCTTTTACACAACAGCAGCGACGTTATACAATGAGAGAAGGGAGAAATTGAGGAGGAGAGAGTGAAGAAAGAGGAAATAAAATGTTGCAATTACTCCTAGAGAAAGATGGATAGATGAAAAAGACAGATAGGAGTGAGGCCAGACCAGTATGTGTCTGCACTTAAAATTGGACTACCTGGCCCGGGGCTCGGGGATAATGAGCTATTTTTTCCGTGTGCAGAACATTTGCAGAAATATTAATTAATGTGGCATTTTAAAGAAATATAACGTTAAAAAAAGTTGGCTCCTGCGAGAGAATAAGGAGCTAGGAAAAGGAGGACGAACGAAGAATGATAACTGCAAATATATTCCGGGGGGAGAGAAGGAGTGAGAAAGCCAAATAGACGGGAGGTGAGAAACACATCTTAAAACGTGTGACTGACAAAGTGCGCCGTGCCGAGCGAGAACGAACGGGAGGGAGAAGGATAAAGAGCTTGAAAAAGCCAGAAGGAAGAACAAATCAAAGAACAGATGCTCACTGATGCACCAAATTAGAACAATGGCAGCATATTGTGTGGAGAATTGTAGCATATCGTGCTTTCATGATCACAGCTTTTGTGATCGTTTTTTTACTGTAGGGTTTTCTGCTTTTGCCATAGCTCGACACATAATTCACCCGGAAACAAAAGAAACATGAAGACAAAATATTGGCATTCCCGTTTCATGTTATACATGTAATACTTGATCACGTGGTTTTTTTTCTCAACAGCCTCCTCCAGATGCCGTCTGCCGGCGCCCATCGTCTCAGCAGCGTCTCCTCCCACGACTCAGGCTTCATCTCCCAGGACGCCAACACCCACTCCAAGCCCCCCTCACCGATGCCCTCTGACATCACCAGCCAGGTACCAGCCAGTCTCGACGAGAAAGCTTGAGTTTCAACTTTGATCGGGGACACAAAGAGCTCTTTTTATCATGGCAAAAACCTAATAGCTGACTCATTCAATCCCCAGATCCCTCAGCCAATAACACCGCAAAACAGAGGGGCACAACAACAACAACGCACCACTTTCTTGTCAGAAAAGATCAGATTCTTTTTTAACTACAAACCCTCCCCATCTGTCCAACCTGAGATACTGTATCGCATATTTTTTCCCCCTTTTTCATTTCAGTCAGAGACCCATAGGCTCTTCAGGGAGCCAGCTACTCAGACTCAGACAGAGCTCTTAGTTTTTGTATTAACTACTGCAATATAGCCTTATCAGCTCTGAATGTTGGATTTTCATCCCACAGGAATGATGAAGTTATTCTACTCTGACTGTCTGAAAGGTTTGCAGTATGCGCATACAGCAACACACCAACTGATGCAATGCTCTATCCTGAATAAATGATCTTACAGGCTACTTTATTTTCTATCTAGCCTATGGTCTGCAGATCCCCGTAGACAAAAAATACCTCCCACTTCCTAAACCACATTTCCCTCCTCTCCAGCTCTCACCCCCTTTTTCTATGCATTTCTCATTTCTCACAGCTCCCTCCTCTCTCTCTATCCATTTCTCATTCCCTTCCACTCTGATTTTCCATCTTCCACTTTCCTGCAGAAATCAACAAGCTCAGCCTCCTCTGAGGCTTCAGAAACCTGCCAGTCTGTCAGCGA
Source organism: Holocentrus rufus (assembly GCA_900302615.1). NCBI lineage: Eukaryota > Metazoa > Chordata > Actinopteri > Holocentriformes > Holocentridae > Holocentrus > Holocentrus rufus. Next base: position 9,855 of record OMLF01056284.1, on the reverse strand, counting down.
GTGCAATTCTCCCACAGCGGTTAGTACTGCATGCATACTCATCTCCCCGAGCCACGTGCCGCTTTGGTGGACACACAAATGCACGCATATGCACACACACGCACAGACAGACACACACACACTCGTAAACTAGTGAAATTCACTCATTGTATCTATAACTTAAGGAGGCCCAGGGGCCCTTCTTGACAACCGCAGTACGGTTTGACGAGGGCTGTTCATGGATGTTGAGCACTCTGACTTAGACTTGTCTGTCCGTTCCGCAGTTTGGCTCATGCTCATCCTTCGGTACCTTCCGCCCTGCTTTCTCTCACACTGGCACCATCAGGCCTCTCTCTGTCATACTTCCTGCGTCCCCCACATTTAACCACTCCCCCGGATCCAACACCCCCTCACCCACATCAAAGGTTCCTAGCTGGAAGGTTTGTTTTCATTTGCAATTTTACTTTTTGGGTTCTCTCTTTTATGAACTTCTCTTTGTTGCTTCTTTGCTTCTTGTGTTTTTTTTTAATGCCTCACATGCATATCAAGCAGTGTTTTGATTAACCTCACAATCACCATTTGCTGTTGCCCATGAAGCTCAGTTTTCAAATCTTTCCTTCCAAAGATGTGCTAAACTGAGATGGCTTGACCCATTGCAATGACATTGACATACTGTAGTCTGCTCATATCTGCTGCTTCTAACCAGTTCATGAGCCAAAATAACAGTTTCCATTTTGCAACAAATGGAAGACTGTGTGACTGTCGGATGGCAGACAAGTCGTCTGCTTGGGGATAGACTGCTGGGAAAAACAGTCTGATTGTTACATCTAATGCCACAGGACTGGGCCAAATCCAGTTCCTACGAGCCGTCATTGGCCACCACTCTGCAGCGTAGGAGGGAATCCCTGGATAGGATGAGAGAACAGGAAGCCCCGCCCAGTCCACAGGGGTATGCTGGGATGCATCCAGATGATCCACATCGGTCCAGGATGGGCCCAGGAGCCCTTGCAGCCAAGGTGGGGAGTACTCAGAGAGCAACAATACAGTGCCTTGGGAATTGTGCTGTGGTGGGTTATGTGTGTAAATGTCTGCTAATCTGTATGTCTTGTCTGTCTTGCCTGGCTGCATCTATGTGTGTGTGTCTGTGTGTTTATGTGTGTTTGTTTCAGCATGGTGAGCCCATCTCGCCGGCTGCGAGCACCCTGGCCATGGTTTTGACCAGAGGTCTGAGTATGGAGCAGCAGAAGAGCAGCAGAGACTCGCTGCAGTACTCCAGCGGCTACAGCACCCAGACCAACACCCCATCCTGCTCCGAGGACACCATCCCCTCACAAGGTAACTTCCTGCTCATATGCTGTGTACTTGAGTAGTCATATTGCCAATAACAATGCAAAGTAAGCCAGGTTATGTAGGATACGTAGGCCTGCTGTGTTCTTGCTATTGTGTGTTGTGCTTGTTTTTCTTTTCCACTGTCTTTGTTTTATCACTTTATTCTGACTCCCTGTTGGTAGGCTTTTTTGTAAAGTCCTTTGAGACCTGTTTGTGATGAAGGCCTGTATATAAAAATGAATTTGAACTTAATTTGGTTAATTTTGGTGGCCGTCTTGGTGGCTTAACTGGCAGACCGCATAACATTAAGACTAAGTCCTTGTTGCAGCAGCCTGGGCCCTTTGCTGCATTTCATTGTTTCTCTCTACACTGAAATGCAAAAAAACAATTCTGGGCATCAGTGTTATCACTATACATTATACAGTATTTAAACAAGCTGTAAAAATGTACTTAAAATCTTCAAAATGTTTCCATCATTGCTTGGTATGGAATATCATGTTGCTTGATGCTCCTTGTTGCTTCAGGTTCTGATTATGAGTGCTACTCTCTGAATGGGGATGCTGACAGCGAAGGCCAAGCAGACTTCGACAAGTCCTCCACGATCCCGCGCCACAGCAACATCGCCCAGAACTACCGCCGCATGATCCAGACCAAGAGGCCTGCGAGCACCGCGGGTCTGCCTGCTGGTAAGGCTCCTCAGGGAACTACAAACGGCGCGGGGGGAGGAGGCTCCGGACCCATCGCCTCCGGGACCGCCACCATTCGCCGGACGCCATCCTCCAAAACCGGGGTGAGGCGCACCCCTTCCACATCTGGCCCCATCCCTATCCGCCCCCCCATCGTTCCAGTCAAGACCCCCACAGTCCCCGACTCGCCGGGGTACGCCAGCCCGACCCAGCAGCGCTCTGGGAGCGAGGAGTTTCTGTATGGCGACGAGGCGACCACAGGTGACTACACGAGGGCGTCTCCCAAGCGGATGAGTCTGCCCGACACGGCCTGGGGCTGCGACAGGACCGTTTATGCCGAGCAGCCCCCCGGCATGGCCACCCACACCGCCGAGGAAGACCCTCTGCTCGCTGCCAACCGCCATAGCCTGGTGGAGAAGATAGGCGAGCTGGCGGCCAGCGCTCATGCCCTGGGTGAGGGTCAGTTCCCCTTCCCCAGCTCCCTGCCTGGGGATCCGGCTCTGTCTGCCCACTTCGTGCCCCAGGAGCCGCCCTCTGCTGCTCAGGACGACGTGGATATGCTGGTATCTATTCGCCGCGGGGTGAGGCTCCGCAAGGCAATGACTGACGACAGGTCGGCCCCCAGGATCCTGCGGTAGCCGGTGTGAGAAGACGGCTATGGTGCAGCAACTGTGGTGTCCTTATTAACAAACTGAAGCTATGTAGTGAAATGCAACAGCACTCATGTAATACATGAACAGAGACTCAATTAACTGAGAGGACTTAATATGTGGTGAATGAAGGCCAGTTGATAGAGGAAATGTACAGAGGATGAAAATGAATGACCATGGACGATGTCATGTCATGTCATTTCATGTCATGTATGTATTGCGTACGTACAAAGTAACCCATATTTTTGGTTGTATTATTCTTTTATTTGTCTGTGGGCTTTGTGGCTGTGCTTCTCTGTTCCCTCTGTGACCGGTTGTGTCAGCCCAGGTTGTCCCTTTAGACCCAGTGACCAGAAAATCACTACTGTAGGGATCGAGTGCTCTGTGTCTTTATTCTCCCTCTTACGATTATTATTGTGCATTTCTTAATTAACACAGCCAGCTGTCGATGGGACGTGACGGGCTGGAGTGCTCTGTGAGCCTGTCTGTGTGTTGTGTTTCATCATTACTGTACGTGTACCGTATTACTGTTTTGTTTCATAAGCTGAACACCAACCGTGTAAGTCATGTAAAATAGAAGCAATATGGCAGTGTTTTTATTGCTGTACTGTACTGTCAATATATTCTGCAATTAAACAGGCTTTTTACTGTAAAATGACTGGACTCTCATTGTTGAGAAGTAGGCTATTATACGATTTGTCAATGGAAAAAAAATGGAAAAAATGTTACATCAATAATTTTTGATATGCACTTTGCATTAGTTATTAATAGTCCTTAACTAAACGGTGTTATTAACATTTCAAATGAGTTTCAATTAGTTTCCCCACAGAATTTGAAATGTATTATTATTATTTCTTTGCTTTAATTTCCTTTTCAGATACAATTCATTTTAGATTAAATTTATTTATTTATTTATTTTTGCTTCTTTGGATTTTATTTTTATTGGTAATTCTTTAGTTAATTTTTTATAGGTCAGGGCTTAACAGCGAATATCCACTATAGCTACAAAGGGGGTGCAGCTATTTACTTGAAATTTTAAATTCATTTCTGTCCATCCCACTACTTTCCCCCATTAATTTAGGATTTAGTTCAAGCTAACCTTGTAGCATTAGATTGCTGGTGTTTCTGATGCTGTAATCCACTGAGAAAACGGATGGGGGCGTTAGAGACCTTTCACTGCGTCCCAGCTGCGCATGGTGGCGCCAACAGGAGCAGTGATGGAGGATTTGGAGAAATGTGACTTCCCTCTCTTGACATCTGGCACGTTGGTAAGATGGATGATGAGTGATTTTATATACAAAAGACCCACATAGGGCTTAAGGTTTACCCTGTATTGATCATAAACCAGTGAATCATCACCACCAACACATAAACATTACACATATCTCAGAATAGAGTTAAAAGATATCAGAAGACAAAAATGTATTAGTGAATGTGGGTGACATACCGCCTACCATAATTAATATTCTTGCAGATAGGCTTAGATATTTGTTATCAACCTGTTCCAAGTATTTTTCCGAATTAACGTTTGATGAAGGTCATGCACAACGCAATTTGGGAATATATTTTGAATCATCTTGCTTCACATTTTTTTTTGAAGTAAATTGATCTTCCGTCAGTGTGGGAAGCAGTGATTCCAGCAGCATTCTCCTCATTAGGTTATAAATGACTGATGCTCTACTAAATTGTGCGCATAATGCTGCTTCTCTTGGACAGTCGAGATGGACTGAGGGCCTGTGCCGGACCGAAGGGCTCCTCTCCGTATAGGCGTTTTTGGATCCATGAGCAAAGCGTCCATTTAGGGCTGCACTTTATATACTAGGAAGCCTATAGCATACCACTTAACGGTGAAGCCCAAGCAAATGAGCAATAGAGTTAACAGACAGGCCTGTATAGTAGAGAGAGAGAGAGAGAGAGAGAGAGAGAGAGAGAGAGAGAGACTAAACTGACCTATTTTAATCTCATTGACACTGAGTCATAGCTGACAAAGCTGTTGATTTTCACGGGTAAAAAATGGAAAAATAGAGGCTAATGAGTTTGAATGAGACCATAAGAGTACTGCTGATCAGGCCGCTGCTCCTTTGTGTGGACGAGGCATGCAGGGTATGCTGAAGGACCAACAAATCTGAGGGAAATGAATCGTCTGTTCAGTTCAGCAGAAAGCCTGCTATACATTTCCTATTTTCCCCACATGGTTTTTGTCATGATCCTCTCAGCCTCGTAAATAGCACACCATTGAATTTACGCTATTAGTTCACAGCCTTTAATGAACTGGTAATGGAAACCTGCTTAATGGCTGGGGCTTGGTGGAATAATTAACTCTCCCTGTATAGTGAAAAATGAATTAAGGAGTTGCTTCTCTGTGTATCAGGTAATATTCTCCCTCTCTCTCTAAACACTCCAATTCAAAAAGAAGATCACAACTGCCTCCTTAACAAATCTGACCTTTCATTTAGTCTAGGCGAGACATCTTGCTGTGCTCATTTTTGTTTTCTTTTTTTTCCCACTGACACTGGCTGTTTCCTGTCTCTTTTGTTGATTTTGAGAAATCTTTTAATGTGCTAATAGATAGTAATGATTCTTCGGGGCTAGAACAAGATACTCCTCAAATCAATGATCATCTCCAAGTGTGCTAATCACTGAGGCAGCCAGAGGCTCTTCTAATCAGAATGTAGATATTATAAAAGCTTTCCTCGGAGAAGACATGGCCCTGAAGTTGCAGGTTTTGTTTCTATCGGAACAACAGGCCATGCATTAATCATGAAAATTATTTTTGGCCTGTTCTTTCATAGTGGCTAATATTGTTCTCATTTTAGCATACTTAGGGAGTCTTTCAATGAACAAATGTCAGCCTGTGTGAGATGTGGCACTGCGAGTAACAAAGACTGAAGTGCCACAGTAATTGGATAGCTTGTTTTTCCTGGTACTGTTGTGCATAATTGACATTGTGAACAACCTGGTGGTAACTGCACTGCATAATTATTGACGAAGGCAAAGACTACCTGGTTGCATACCTTGCTTCATAATTAATATCCATATTAATACACACTGATGGTTGCTACAGCTTCACTTAAATAGTACAGTAGGTGGTGGAAGCCTAAAGGGGCTCACAGATCAAATCTAATTAGCCGTACCTAATACATGAGGGAAATGTCTTTATATTTATCCAGCTCCTCTAACTGCTTTTTGCCTTCAGGTTTTGTTCAGGGAAAATGTCCTGAGGGGGCCACATACACAGGAATGCTACAATGAACTGCACGGCAGAGCTGCCGCCGTTGGTGTCATGGTGTTTCCAGAAATGGCTCTTCCAGGGGAGTGTGCGGGGCAGGGCATCCATAAATGTTCACTATAAGTGTTCACAGATGAATAGCAACCAGAGAGCCGGATGCTTAGTCATCCATTTTAATTTCCCTGTCATTCTTTAATACACCTGCCTGTTTCAGCCAATTATTTCATTGACTTTTGCTGAAGAGGCTATTTCAGGACATTTTAAACACCCAGCTTACACTGGCATAAACTGACTATTAACTCATGTCAGCACCGAAGAATCCCCTTAGCGTTACTGTCCGTCATTTTCTTTTTTTTTCTCAGATTTTACAGGAAAAGGATTGGAGGACTACAACATGGAGAACAGACAACTTACACCAGGAGACTTCCCCCCCCACCCCCACATCCCACCACCCCATGTCTCTAAGGATTGTAGAGA
>OMLF01056277.1:5635-46682 GCA_900302615.1 Holocentrus rufus | reverse complement strand
TCCATTTAGTTGTGCCCCCCCGTGAATGAATTTGTCAGGTGAATCCTGCGGTGCCCTGCCCAAACTGCCCCCCCGCCACCCTGCAGGTTGTATCCAGAGATGCTTTGCAGCTGCTCAGCGCCCTCGTCTTGCCTTTTTCACCAGACACCAGTAGCTCTCCAGAAAAAATCCAATTAGTTTGTATTCAAGTTAAATTGTTACAGGGCACAATGTTGTTTATTCAGACATGATGTTTTGAGTAGACATGTCCAGACTATGAATGTAAATTATACACGGGGTTAAGTCTTAAGTGTCTCTCCTGAATTCCTTGTATTGTTCTCTCCTCGCCGCCTAAAATAAACTGAAGAGGAGAATCGGAGCTTCCTTTTGGTTAAAATCTGCTCTTCACTTTTTGAAGAGGAGGCAAGAAGAGCGTGCACGGAAGAGGAAAAATATCTTGAGATCCCACCATGGTGGACCCCCACCCCCCCCTTCCCCTCCATGTTCTCTCACCATCTTAACTGCCATACCATCTCGAAGTATGCAAGCCTCACCTGCACAGACTAGCGTGTGTGTGTGTGTGTGTGTGAGAGAGTTGGCCTATGGAGCCCATGTGTGGTCACGTCCTCTGTTGGCTTACTACTCGATGTGATTGTGAAATATCAGTCAGGGCTTGTTTTTTGAAGGATTGGTGGGAGGTATTTGATATTTTTGATCCAGCTCATTTTTATGTGCATTACTAGTTTATTGTACAATGTGTTGTACAATACATGCAGCTTCATGTTAAAAAAAATCCTTAAAGTAAGGAAAATCTTTTGTATTTTTGATTTCAAAAGGCATGTCATATCTACTTTTTAAATGTATTAATGAAGATTTAACTTTACATCAGATGGAGTGTTTCTTTTATTTTTTTTTTGTTTATTTTTTTTTTTTCTTAAAAGTATGTGTGTATGTTTAGTTTAGCGCAATGTCACAGAACTGTTAAACTTAGCATGTAGAGAATACAGCTTGCTTTGTGGGAAAGTCCTGAATTAAATTTTAATCATGGCACTTTTTCTGCAGAAAAGAGCAATTGTGTTACAGATATTTTTCTTCTTTTTTTTCGTTGTTTTCTTTTCTTTTTTTTTTTTCCCAATATCCGGTAAGCCATTTTACTTGCAGGAATTGCTATTTGTGCTGAAGATGTATTTAAAAAATGCTTTAAGACATCTTTGTTAGCCAACAGGCTATGCTATTGTAAAGTGTACATACAGTTACAATGAATTTCTGAAACAAAGTTTTAAAGTTACAACCCTCTTGCATGCCCCTTGTTTTCATTTGTCTGGACTGTGACACAGATGAGGGATGGGATGCTGAAGATGTGTGACATAACCTAAGGGGGAAGACAAGTGATCTTACAGCTCACATTTTTGCTCCTATGTTAAAGGCCCAATATGAGACTGATTGGACTGTGAATCAGGAAATAGTATGTTTTTATACAAATAATATAAATAGGCATTTTAGTCCTCTCCTTCAAAACCTGCTCTTCACATGTCCACAATTAATCTAAAATTCATCTTTTAAAAAAAAAAAAAAAGTTTGGCCCTTTGTTTCTCATTGCTCTAGATTACTTGACTCTAATATTTTTTTGTGGCCTGTGGTTACCTGTGTGGAGTATTTTTCCAGCCTGCAGTGGAGGGTGCAGCATTTCAGGATCTCAACTCCAGATTCATTTCAAACATCCCTGTTCATATTGTTGGGCCAATTCTTAACTCAGTGATTGATCGCATAAATGTTTTCTTGAACGTCTAGATGGGACGGGACCTAAGCAACATTATTGCATCCGTATTTAATTGCCTTAAGTAGAGGCTGTTTCCCTCCGACTTTGTGGCAGATGTCATGTAAACGCAGCAGCAGTCTGTCAGGTGTGGCTGGCTCTCTAGACGCAGCGCTCGGGTTTCAAACTGAGCACTGAGAAGAGTTAATCAACACGCTCAATTAATATTTCAGCACTAATGGCCGTGCTTGTTTGCGAAATCCGTTCTGCGTTTCACAGCCCTCATTTCGCACCTACTTTTTTGTTACCGGTGGCCTTAATTACGCTACTTCAGCCCAGGTATAGCGTTTCAGGTAGATGCTGCAATGGGAGCGCCTGTGTGAGAGGAGCTTAGCTCAGAGTGGCATGTAAGTGGGATCACCACAGCCTATTTGGCAAAGAGGAAAACGACTTTGAAGCATGGGTGATAGCATCACTAGGGTGGTGGGAGATCGAACAGATACCCTGTTGAGCGTGTTTTGAAGAAAATGAAGGTTCGTCCTGTATAGTTAACCAATATGAACATTTCTTCAAAACCAACGGGATAAGGAAACGGCATTTATTTAGTTTTTTTTCTTTTTAAATGGGCTTTTGTCTGATTGAACGAGACTAAGGAGACTCAACAAAATGTGGTCGACACCAGCTGTTTGTGTGGTGTGCATCCTTTTTGGTAAGTAGTTGGTAGTTTATAAGTTGGTACTTATCCATCTGAATGAAGTCATTAACTATATAATAACAAGAATGAGGAATGACTTGATGACGAATACAAGCCTATTCCGTCAAGATAGATTTATCAGAATGTGCTCAATTTGATATGCCCTCGTTTTGAGTAACGAGCCTGTTTAAATGGATGATAATGAGTAAGGATTGCTCATTATAAATTCTTACAAAAAATATTTTTATATCAACATATTTTGCTACATTTATTTATTTATTGATAAGAGTAGGCCTAAGTTTTCTGACGAGTAAAAAGTAACTTTTGTATCATGTCATATGATGTCATGTTTGTTGAAGCCTGTAACTTCCCTTTTGAATTTTCTCCAATCAAAAAAATCTTTTGGTTTTGATTAGAAAAAAATGGTCAAATGCGACAGACAGACAACACTTTATTACAAATGTTCATGATTGGCCTACAGAGACTAATATTCACTCACTTTATTATCCACAGGCATTGCATGTGATGCCAAGCAGGTGCACCAAACAGTACAGAGGAAGACTCCTGAAGGGCCTACAGAATTAGAGGATGACCTCCGTGAAGTTATTAATCAGATTCATTCTTTGTCCAATGACAAAAAGAGTATTTATCCAAGTGCAAAGAGTGGCCACAACCCAAAATCGGATCATTTCAAGGATTCTACTTCTTGGGCCGATACCTTCTCTAGATTGGAGAGTGTTGACTTTAATGCATATTATGGTGTACTGAGTAGCTTGTATGGAGTCATCGGGCCAATGCTGAGAGAGAGATTCGTTGAGAACCTTCCCAAAACATTAGTTTGTATTTTGTCTGGGAGAGAGGACTGTGGATTGGAGGCAGAGCTAACAAAGACAGTGTCTCTGGAGTTTGGTAAACCATTACTGATGTTCCTGTCATCTCTAAGATCCCAGACATGCACAGGCAGCGGAGCAGAAGAGCCCAGCAGTCTCCTGAGATACTACCTCAGGATGGAGGAGCTGACAACGGCAGAACTAAATGGCTTAGAGGAAATGTTTATGACCATGTTGTCACATGTCCCTGTCTCTGGGAATCAGGTGTCTGCTCTGAATGACATTGTTGATGCGGCTTTGACATTTTTCTCAAAGTTTGCGGTGGAGTTACTCCAAACACCAATGGACTATATAAAAATTGTGTTACAGTTTGGAATTAATATTCCATCCTTAGACGAAACCGAGCATTGTCACCAAGGTATGGTTCATTTTCCAGTGGTATGACATGTATAATACCTAAATGTTTTGTTACATTGTCCATACTCTACTATAAATTTATGGTGCAAATGACATTGTTTTCCTGCTTCTTCTGTAGGGGATCTCAAGCAGCTCCTTATGTGGTAAGTTGTCACATGCAATCAGATAAATCTTTCTTTCATCTTGATTCACACCCCCTTTGAATTTTAAAGTAGTACAACAGAAATTCACCAGATTCTGAATGTCTGAGGATCTGAAACTACCCATTTTTGTACATATCAGTGTTACAGTGTTATTCAAAGACCACATATCCGTTCACATATCTGTTGCATTGTGCTTATCCATGTGTTTTGTTTAGGGGAATGAACCACAATGTGAGCTGGTCCTTTGGTAACTCATTAGTCGACATCTTCCTGGCTCCGGAACCATCTCTGTGCAGCTACCCAGGGCCAGACTGCCAGAGCCCGCACAGTGACCCCTTCAGCCGCAGCCTCGAAGATGAAAGCAATGACAATACTGAAGACAATAACAACATCCTGTTCAAGTGTGACCGCCACGATCTGACCAGTTTCAATGATACGCTGTGTGCTGACATCACGAAAGGTTCACGAGGGGGATTCTCCACATCTGTGCACACCTTCTGCCAGGCGCTCAGCTCCCTCACCCCTGCGCAAATAGAGCTGGTGTGGAGCAACGCCTGTTATGCTTTTCAAGTGCTGGTGTCTCCGCTCCTCAGCAGGTCGTCTGATTGCGTCACTGGAGACACACAGCCTTCCCCAACTCTGCCCACCCCCTCTCCTCCTCCTCCTCCTCCTCCTGCCCGGGTGGCCAGGGCAGCCCTCAACCTCAACATGCTCCTCTGTAACTATGGCAACTGGTCAGGAGACAGTATGGTGGACGCGGGCCTGGTGACGCTGTGCGGCGATAATGACCGAGAGGAGTTTGTGCAGCAGGTGTGTAACGATGCGGAGCTAATGAAGAAGCTGCTCTCAGACCCGAAGAACCACTGGCTGTGGACATACTGCGCCAACTCCTCTGCAGACATGGACTACATGGTGAGTCAGTTCTGCCGCTACGAGATCTGGATGACCCAGCCAAGCGTGCCCGTCGACTCCTCGCAATTGGCCTTCTGCTGGAGTCTGGACAGTCACAGGCTGAAGACGCTCATTTGCGAGAATGTGGGTTTCTTCACCATGTTGTTCTCCAACCCTCAAAATATGTGGTTAATCCCTAACTGCACCGAGGTACTGCCCCCACCGCCAGTGGAGATGAACATCAATAACCTTGTGGCGGACTCTTGTCGCTACTCACAGTGGCACGATGTGATGCTGATTACCATTGACATCATGTCACTGTGCATCCGTCTCGATCCTCAAGGTTTCATGACTGAGGTTTGCGCTAACAGAACGTTCCTGAAGGAGCTGCTGCGTAATGATGGAAACGCCTGGCTTGAGGAGCACTGCGCCACCGCACTCAGCACCCCCCCAACAGACCCGCCTGTGTTCTTCAGCATCCCGGACTGGTGCGACTACCACACGTGGCTGGAACGTGTGGTGGACACTTCAGTGGTGGGCCTGTGCTGGCAGCATGATCAGCTTGCCTTCCAGAAGAATGTCTGCTGCAACATGCCTCTGTTTGAGAAGCTGACCCTGGTCACGCAGAACGAATGGCTGATGTCAGCCTGTGGAGACAAGGAGACGATGGAGGTAGTGCCGCAGGTGGGTAGTTTAGATAACATGGATTTATGAATCAGAGCCCTACACAGCAATAACTCATTTAATCTCATATTAGGGTTAAAATCTTCTTTTTCTTACATCTGCCAGAGAGAATGAGACTAAATAACTTCTTAAAGATGCAGATTTTTGCAGTGTGTATCCCATATGCACAAAATTAATGTCATATGTCATTACACAAGTCACAGCAGCACTAAATTTGTATTGTGATATTATATTCATAATTGCCTCTGTCTTAGGTGTGCAAGTACTCAGACTGGACCCAACCCATTATTGTGGACATGACTGAGATAGCTCTCTGCGCTGAACTTGACCCGCTAAACTTCACTGCAAAGGTCTGCTCCAATTCCACGGTTCTGGAGAGCCTAATGCACAATCTGGACAACACCTGGCTGATACAGCACTGCGCCAACCATCCTGATCCCGGGACGGAAGGAGAAGGCCTGATGGGATTCCAGCCTTCAACGCAATGCGATTACTCCAGCTGGGGCACGGCCCTTCCAGATGCAGGCCTCCTGGCTCTCTGCTGGGATTATGACCAGGCCAGATTTGCCTCCTCTGTCTGCCGTGATGCTCATCTTGTGTCTTTGCTGGCCCGTGAGCCGTACAGCGTGTGGGTGAGCACGCTGTGTGCCACCTACGCCAACAGCAGCACTGCAGACCCTCAGCCCTGCCTGGTCAGAGACCTGGTGAAGAAATTCAACTGGACCTGCTCTGTTGACTTCAACTCAGTCTGCCAGCCAGGGGCCAGCCAACATAAAGCCCTGCAGGTGATATTGCGCTGTTGGGTGAAGACTCTTCGGCCCAGAGTGGACAACCTGCTGACTCAGCGTATGGCTACAGCGTTGGAGCAGGCGGTCAGCATTACTGTGGTGATCATGGTGGCCTTGGAGGAGAGCCAGGTGACCTCACTGCGTGTCACGGAGAACATCAGACTCAGTGTGCTTGAGGCTGTAGTCCTCTATCTTGAGAGGGAGACCAACTTTGACAACAAGAGGGTCTTGCTGCAGTGCTTTGGGGTAGGCAGTTACACGCATACTTTAAAAAATGAAAACAAATCAATCAAGCTTTTGGTTTTGAATGAGGGAATAGAAGAATTAATGTGTGAATGAACTGAGGAATCTTTTGGAGAATGAAGACCAATGAAATAGGCTTCAGTGATTTCTTATAAACCAATTCAGCTAATGAGTCAGTTTAATTGAGACAGCCTGAAAAGAGATTGTCCCTTGCCATTGCCCCTCATCTTTTATTCAGGGATATGCTTACCCAGTGTCTCTGGAGAACAATTCATGGACTTTACTGTATATTTTTGTCTAATCATCCATATCAGTTACCAATAGGCACTTTTGTCTTGTAACTGACCTCTGGTCTGCCGCCAAGCTGCTGGTGGTGTACAGTTACACTCCTACCATCAGTATTGACATAATAAATCTCTTCCTCTAGGTGTAATCTCAACTGGCTGACATGGCACGTGATTTGGCAATTAGGATACCAACTCTGAGATGATACGGTTTCCTTCTATGATTATTAGTATCACATCTGCGTGTGTGTGTGTGTGTGTGTGTGTGTGTGTGTGTGTTTTCCTTCTACAGAAAGTGCTAACCAGCTTGATGCAGACAGGAAGGGATGTGACTAGTGATGGATTCTTCCTAATCAAGGTGATGTATACCACATCCTTATGATGATTATTCAATAATATCTTTGACATGATGACTGTCTGATTATTTTCTTGTTTGGCCTAAACTTTGTTTTTCATGTTTCCAGGAGTATTTCCGCATCCCGCTGGGCAGCCTACGGCAAGTGCTCACTGCAGTTGACGTCACCACTGTCAGGCAGATCCTTCAGTACTACAGCAGAAACAAAGACACATTGCAGGTGAAACAGCAGGACAGCTCACTGATCAGAGCTGCACTCTGCTTTTGTTCATCCTTACTGAGACAGGATGTCTGTTTATGTTTCCCAGCTGACAAGCGAGTACCTGTCCACCATGGTGTCGGTGTTGTTCCAGACCCACCTGGTGAAGGACGGTAGTCTCTTCCCTGAGCTGGCTCCCCTGCTGTGCAAGGCCAGCCCTGCTGACATTCAGGCTTTGCCGCCACTACAGACCAACGACAATGTGTGAGTGACAGTGCTGTTGTGTAGTAGGTAATCTTTAGCAGTGTTGGGCTTGGTGCTTAAAAGAATACCGTGCCACTCATTTCAAAAGCAACACAATTTCTCCTGTGCACTTCCATGTGAGTGATCATGATAATGACATAGCACAACGCAGCAGTGAAGCGAGAATTCAATCATCTATATTTCCAATTAGTCGTACACATATCTGCATACATTTGCACACTTCACCAATGTAATTATGCAACTGTTGCTTCTTTCAACCTGTCCTTTTTTGAACAACTTGCAGTGCTGTATAATTAGGTGCCTCGGGATATTTGATATCATGGAATATGCAGCTGCAATTTTTTGTACCTACACATAATTTAAAATTGACAGCAGTGTTCTTTCCTTTTTGTATGCAGTCGAACTCAGTATGTGCCTATATGAGCTGACAGGACAGGCAACCATGACGAATACAATTTGAGGCTAGTGGTGGGATATGGATTTTTTGGCAACCTCAACTTTAATCTGATATTCAGATGCAGTGATCAATATGGCACGATATGTTGAAGCCACGAGGCAAAAAGTACAGAAGAGCATGTCAGAGAAGCAGCAGGGGATCACAACTGGTTTTCCTCTTTGTTAGCCAGGAACAAGAAAATTAAGCTACATGTGAGTGTAACAGGATGAAGGAGGAGTGGAAAAACGTTACCAGATCCGAGAAGTCTTGGTTTCAGTTCACTTGGTTGGGAGTTTAGAATTTGACGTAAATAACATGAAACCAATGGATCATTCTGCCTGGTATCAACAGTACAGGCTGGCCAAGGTGCTGTAATAGTGTGTCTTGGCACACATTAGGCGCTTTAGTACCAATGGAGCAACATCACAGCATACCTAAACTTTGTTGCACACCAGGTGCATTGCTTTATGACATTTGAGGATAATGTGACAAATCATGCACCATCCCAAGACGTTTCTAGGAACAAAACAGCGTCTTTAGTTTACTCTTATGGCCTGCACAGTCCCAAAGTCTCATCACCACTGAGCATCTTTGGGATCAAGTCAAATGGGACGTTCACAGCCTGAATATATCACCGAAAAATCTGCATCAACTGCGTGATGTCTTTGGATCAGTATGAGCCCAGATCTTTGCGAAACATTCCCAGCACCTTGCTGAATGTATGCTTCAAAGAATGCAGGCTGTTCTGGAGGCGAAAAGTTCTCCTGCCTTTTTCTGTCTGCCTTATAAAGTGTATCATGAATGCAAACCACTCAGTATTGATCTTTAAGCTACATCTGCCAACAGAGAGAACAATGGGATTCCTTCAAATGCAATGCAATCATGCTCGCTCGCTTTTCTACATATACTTCTGTCTGAACACACCCCTGGTATCAGGCTTCTGTGAAAAGTGATGTGTCATTGCCCTGAGGTGTTGGAGGCATCCATTATAGATACAAAGTAAAGGAAACTACCTAGCTGACTGGATTTAACTGTATAAAGCCATAGTGATTTGTGTTATATTTCAATTAATTTGGTTTGCAGAGAATTTAGTGTAAAAACACAAAATGATAATGCATAAATACACAGCAAAACACATCACCTAAGAGCACAACAAAACAGGGGGTCAGTAGCTTAAAACAGTTCAAGAAAAGGACTGTCATCAATGCAAAATGCAAAGTTCTTATTAAGGCATGAGATTTTGCATCGGTTTCTGTGCAAATTCAGTAATCTATTTGCAAAAACATGAGCTACAGATTATTTTACTCTTGAGTTTAGATACTGTAAAGCAGTTTTCCAGAGAACATCAGATCAAACTGCCCTCATAAGAGATGACTAAGACAGTGGAGAATGGCATTGGCCTTACTCACCACTCCCTCTCAAAGATTTCATTTGTGCCTTTCTGATTATTTTCTCCAACTTTCTCAGTCTGCTTTTCTTTCTTTAACTTGTGCTGCAATACAAAAGATTAAAATAGATCCAATTAAAGATAAACATCGTTTTATCATAAAAGTTAAAACTTTTATGATAAAACTTGAACTTGTGTGTCCAACAGACACCAGCTTGTGTGTATTTTTTTCTAGGAGGGAGACCATTAACAACAACCTGCTGCTCATGTCTGTGGATCAGCGGCAGGCATTTGGCAGGTGGTACAACCAGGCTATGGGTTCCCTCAACATAACCGGAGGTGGTCCGTCACTCATCAGGGACACTGGTAACTTGATCGTCTACCTGCCCTTCCACAACTTCCAACACCTCTCATCTGCTCAGGTAACAGCCCTCTGACACCTGGCTGCGAAACCGGAGAAGCTCGCTCTCTGTCAGTTCGATTAGCCTCAGGGCACGGCAGAGCTGCTTGTCAAATGCACAGTCAGCCTCCTCTTGCTCCGTCACCACCATTGTGTTATATATATGCTTGTGCTTGTAGCTGATGTTCAATAAGTAAAGATAGGAACTCATGAATTAAGAATGGCCCACGGACAGAAGGGTGACTGATCTTTCAGTGCTCACATATGAATACAAAAGAATCTTTATGAAAGCATTGGTTCATATCATGATGCTCTAGGGTGTGATGCAGAAGACAGCTCTATTATTTCTTATTTCTTATACTTTGACCGCCAGTGAACTTCAATCTTTGACCTCGTAACTGGCATGTACTGTATATATGTATATAGCACATACTACATTGTATATAGAACATTTCAAAGAAGAAAAGTGGATACTGTGCCTGTTCAAATCAAACGCGTCTTTGTTACTCAAACTCCAAGTACCCACATAAAAAAGGGGGCAAGGCACCTCAAAAAACGCTGAGATCCATTATATGGATTCATTTCATCTGCAAAACTGCAGAAGTGCTGCAAAAGCGTCTAGCACCAAAGCGTTTGCTATTTTTAATTCACTTTTTTCCCTTAAGCACTTTTGCTGATGAAATAAATCCATACTGAGGATCTCAGTGTTGAGAATATTTTTTGAGGCTTCTTGCCCCATTTTTGGGTGCAGGTACTTCAAATTTGAGTGAATAGTACACTTAAAATTATGTGTAATGTCTCATGATATATAGACAAAAATACTGAATCTGTCCCTCTGCTGCTTGATGGTTTATTGGCAGTGTTTGTGTTGTCTGTGTGTCCCCAGTTGCTGGAGGGAATGGAGGTGTTGGAGAGCAACTCCCTGAGTCCCCTCCAGCAGGAATTTGTAGCTCACCGCCTCTTTGGCACCTACAGAAACCTGACAGCTCAGGACTTCACCAGGTCAGGAGCTATGGAAACACTTACTCATATTAGGTCAATAGGTATTTGCCTCAGGTAAAAACAGTAACGCCAAGAGTATCCACTGGAAAGCATATTGTCATGTGATTTAATTGATTTCACATTTCATTTTGAAGTAGAAAGTATTACAGCTGTTATAAATAGCATTTTGGAAGGAAACCCTTCATCTGCAGGCAGGTGTGTGTTGTTGAACTCCTGTTTATACTTGCAGGTTGGGTAATCTGTCCTGCCTAGCCGACCCAGAAGACCTCCTGGTTTACGAAGGCTCTGAGGCCTTCTCAGTCATCCAAGACACGATCCTAACCTGCGCACGTCAGGGCTTCCGCCTGCCCAGCCACATGGTAGGAACAGCCAAGTTAATATGTGGTGCCTTCACTGCTTTTCATGGTGTGTGTATTAGAGTCCAATGAAAAAAGAGAGCAATATATGCACAGTGAAAAGGTGAAAAAGAGCTGTGCTACACCTGTACCCAACTTGGTTTGGATGTGCATACAATTTTGTAATTTCTGCTTTTGATATTTGGAGGGGAAAAACTTCTGTCTGTCTGATGGAGCCTGTTGGAGTCTGTTGGGCAAACTGTAAACTTTAAACACTGTTTATGTACCAGCCAGACAAAATATAGGTCAGGCTCTGGTGTGTAAATATGTAAGTGGATGTTGGGTGTGCAGGATGTGTGAATGTGATTTCATTTAACACATTACGTTCAGTGAGTATTTGCTCTCTCCCTGCGTGTTTCTATCCTTATATCCAGATCTCCAGTTTGTTTCTGAGCAGCTCAGAGTTTGCGTCTCCGTCCTCAATCCCTCCTGACCGACTGGCAGAGGTGGCCCACTTCCTGCCTTTGCTGGGTGTCGATTTCCTGCAGAATCTCAGCCAGTCGCAGCTGCTCCCTGCTCTTCCTACCCTCACTTATGTGTCTTTCACCCCCGCACAGGTACGGCAGCATGCTCAACCTGTGATCAACAGATGAAAATCTACGAACTGGCAAGCACAAAACCATCAGCCATAACTGTGACAAATATTTATATTCCCCCTCGCCATCCCTAAATAATTACAAAAAAACCCAGACAGTGTTATATATATATGCATCACCTACCCCTTAATTGAAACAGGTTTTTATTGCTATTTGAAACACATAAAAGTGTGTTCGGCTAGTGAATTGATACCACAGAGATGAGAAATGTCAGGTGTCAGTAAACTTTCACTGCACAACCCCCTGTTCCCCTATTCGTCATACATGGGTGGGTTTCGTGACAGCTGGTGGGGTTTGTAGGCTGGAGGAACAGCTGACAGGCAGCCAGTCTTCAAGACACTGACCTGAGGTGAGATGGTGCATGAGGCGAGGATCTGTGCTTTACTTCACCCTCAGCGAACATCTGAACTGCAGCCTTGTGCTTTTCCCTTACCCCAGCCTCACAGCTGTTGTCTCACTGTCATATGACATAAGGGATGCTGTATAGATTAAAAGAGAGGGAAGGAAACAGGATTGGGAAATGAAAGAAGATCCCTTTCTTGCTATCATTTGAAGCATTTGACTCATGTTATGTCTACAAATGTGTTTCAGGCTTCAATAATTGTAGACAAGATATCTTCAAGTAACACAGTGAGTACTTTTCCAGCCATGTAAGAATTCATACAGAGATAGTAGAAATGGCCCTTATTCGCCCCCCTTTTCCCTCATCTTCCTCTTGTCTGCCCTGCAGGGTGCTCCAGGTGGTCTGCAGGCCCTGGGCTCCCTCATTGTTGGCGTGAAGGCGGAGACTTTGTGGACCCTCACTGCTGACATCCTGCTGTCCTCCCTGCCTGCCATGGCCCTACACACACCCGGCCTCAGACCTCCACAGGCCAATATTATCACCACCAAACTATGGGTACAGCACATGTTCATACACCAACACACACTCAGAGGAGAAGGAGTTAAATGCATGCATACCTGCCTGCAGATGGTTGTGTCACATTGTCTTGTGATCTGCACAGGGATCTCCAGCTGTCGTCAACGTGCAGCCAAAGGTGGAGCCTCTTCTCTCCAGCACACCTCTGCTCAGTGTGCTGCCCAGGACCAAACTGCTGGTGCACAACAGCACCTCTGTGTTCGTGCAACACTGGAACACACAGCAGGTGCAGTGCCGCTCCTCTCTCAGCACACACCGCACAGCACAGTACAGATTTAATTGTCCAATTAAGGCAACAAAACAAACAAGGAAACATGTGTAACCAGTTAATAAAAATGAATAAATAAAAGAGCTTCTGCACAGGTTAATTATGAAGAAGTATGAAGAATTAAAATTTTTTGGTGAACTTTTCCATATACAATTTTTCAAGTCCGTATTACCAGATCTCTCTCTCTCTCTCTCCCTCTCTCTCTCTCACACACACACACACACACACACACACACACACAAATACTGCTTTTCTCTGAGACTGTCACTGGTAATGAGTGTTATGTCTCTTCATGCTTGAAGGTGTCTATGACAGTGTCCTAATTAGATGCTGAATTATTAAGTCAAGAGAAGCGAAGGCTGCGTCACAACACTCGGTGTGAATGAACCTGCCTGCTCATACATCAATTTGTTGGTACATCAAAATAACACAGGCTAAATCCATCCGCATATCAGGTCTCTACTGTCGCTGTCCCCGTAAACCTGCTGTGCATAAACCGCACTGGACTGAACCAGTATGCTGCACACAACCTGATAAACCACAGACTTGGACAATGCAAAACACTCTCATCAGACAGGGAAAAAGGACAAAATGATCAATACACTATTTTTTTTTCCTGGTTTCCTCTTTTCTAGGCTAAAGCTATATTCAACGAAGTGATTAATGCTACACCAAAGCTCAGTAAAGAAGAGTTTCTGTAAGTGCAATTAATTTGTGGCTTGTGCATGTTTTTTAAATCAATGAATTTTCTCTGCATGCATTCTTAGACCCAGACCCAGACCTTTTTGAATGCATCTTTTTAGGATCATATTCAATTGCAGAGTTTCCTTTTGACTGTGTTTGCCCCTTTTGTTGTGTCAGTATTGTACAGTTTTATGTGCACAAGCCATGCTGACACTTTGTTGATGTAGGACTCTCGGGACAGTGGGTCAGGGTGTGAGCTGCAAGGTCTTACAGAAACTCTTCAAGGCTGAACCCTATTCTTCATCAGTGAGAAAAATCCTGGCCTTTCTCAGAGAGCAGCCCGGGCCTCTGCACACCTCACTGGTAAGCAACAATCAACTTTTTTTTTAATGATGTAAGTAGGAAAGTGGACCGTCATCTGCCTTTGATATTTATATTCTGTTTATACAGTGGGAAAGTAACGAGGAAGACACCTTGACTTCACTCTCTGCGCGCTCAGCAGAAAGTTAAAAAACTTTGTTGCAGCCATAAATTAACTAAATTATCTCTGACAGTGCTCACGTTTCTTTGTCCCTCCGGGCAGAAAAAGTGTGTGATCGAGGAGCTGTACCAGTTTGAGTTCTTCTCAGAGCTGCTTGGAGAACTCGGAGCGGAGATCGCCCTGGCCCTGCCGTGAGTCTGCGCTTGTCACTGATCAATGCAGTACACATATCCGTGTTACATGTTACCAATTTCTCAGCAGTGTCATCATGATCACAAAAAATCAAGGAAATGGTAAACTCTGTAGAGATGAAGAAGACAAGACAGACATAGAAGACAAGAATTAATTTCATGTCAGAAATCTTCCTGGAAAAGTCACTCCTTGGTCTTTGCTTGGGAGCAAGAAAAATAATGAACCCCCTGAGTATTTGTTGTCTTTCGTCTGTTAACATAGAAATAAATTGAGTTGTTATGTGTGCCACCTCTTGAGAAACACATGGTCTACATGCTGGTCTAGGATAAATCCTGCAGAATGTTTTCTGTTCTTTCTCTGTTTCCTTTTTTCTTCAACTGTCTGAACAGATAAAAATACTAAGAGTGAGTGAACTGCTCACTCTCTTTGTAAAAGGAAAATACACTCTGCATATTAGGCCTATATCCCGAGAGGATGGTATCATGGGTATTACTGTATGGATTTGCCCCGACCGCCATCGCTGATCCCGGCTGTTAACACGACACCTCAAATACCGCTTATCTAAATCTTTTCCAATTTGCTGTGTGCATTCACGAACCCTAGGGGGGAGAGACCTATTGATTTGAGTGATCTCATGACCTTTCCTCCAGCTCCCCCGTCAGGCTAAACTTGGGTCATATCGGCAACGTTCACCAACAGCATATTTCTAGTTTTTATTATGTAAATGGACCAAAAACTAGTAGTCTGCTCTGGTTTTCCATATTATTTCTCACCAGAATATTTTTTGATTTTCATATTCTTTTCTTTCTTTCTGTCTTTCTGTCTTTCTTTCTTTCTGTGATTGCTCACAGGGTAAGCAGCATCAAGAAGTTCCCCGTGGACATGATGGATACTCTGAGGAACATGATTCTCCTGGACCCCAAACAGTTTCTTCTGCTGCCCCGAACCAAACAGGAGCTCCTGGTGGACAAGATAGTGCAAAGGATGGTCAGTGGAACAGCACATTTCTTTTGATACTGCTGCCTGTTTTTATAACGTGACAAGGAATGGAAATGAAAGAGTGCAAGATAAGGGAGGGGTTCAGGGATGCGAGGTTTAACTGGTTTGATCTGAGTTGAGTGGTTGACAGCGCTTCAGTGTTGAGATTCATGCTTTCCTCAGGGCATATACTCAGGGGCGTTCACAGAGGAGGAGTTCCGCTCTTTGGGCATCATGGCACCTTTTGTGGTGGACGAGGTGTTTGTGCAGCTGGACAGAAACTTTTTTGTCTACAATCTGGACTTCCTCCGGGGACTCTGCTACCCCGCCACCAAGAGGAACCTGGTGGCTCGCATCTTAGAAGATCCTCGCGCCTTTGGGTAATATTGTTACCTCAAACAGTATATTGTCAGGCCCAGGCTTTTCTCTCTAACACGTCAACTTTTGAGGAACTAAGTCACAATATCTTTGACTGAATACCTCATTATTGATATTTTGATGAATTGTGAATTGTAAATTGATGAATTTGAACTGTAATGAAATGTTTGGTTGCTTCACAGCCCAGTGCAGTCTTGGGACCAGGTAACACTCAATCAGGTGGACAGGTTTCTGTTCTTTTTACCCAAAGACGAGCTGCAGCAGATTTCCCCAGTGAGTATGCTGCTCTATTTTATCTGTTTTTTCCATTTGTTCAGTGTGACATCATAAATAATCACTGAGATTGGATAGTTTGAAGAGTTCAAACATATTGTTGTTGGAGCAGAGTCATTGCATTTCCAGGAATCCATAGTGGGGTGTTGGGATTGTTACTTGATGCCAGAGCGGGACAAGCCAGGCTGTAAATGAATCCTGTTGGTGTCATATCTCCAATAGGTGTCAGGATCAGGTGCTGAAGTTCCTGTTGTCTCCCTAACCATTCATTTGTGTGTGTGTGTGTGTGTGTGTGTGTGTGTGTGTGCATGCAAAGGATTTGATGACCCTGGGGCGTATTGAGAGGTTGTTCCTAAGCCAGAGTGAGTGGGAACATGGGAATGTGGGAGTCCACTGTATGAAGGGCAGAGACGAGAGTGAGAGGAGGAGTTTGTTTGAGAAGCAGCAGTTTGTCCTTCAGTTTTTCCTCGGCTTCCTCACAGTGGGTCGAGTCTCATGTGAGCATCACTTTTGTTCTTAAATCTCTGAGCAAACGCTGCCCTGATGTGTACAGCAATCATGTCATGTAATTTGTCATTACAGAATGAGAAATGATATTGTACATAAACAATGTATGTAAGACAATATATTTAATTTTACAATACAGATAGATAGATAAATAGATAGATAAAACTAGATAGTTTCAGTGTGATATGGTGAAGTTTCCAGTCTCCCATGACCCTCAAACCATCAAAAACTTACAAGTGAAACACTCAACATCTTTCCACCTTGAATTCGTACTCATCGGTGGTGAAAAGATGCAGTCTGATGGTGTTCTTCAGCAAGAAATAGTTCCCAAAGAAATTCCTCGCCCCTGAGGGCTGTGAATTCTGTCAGATATCTGTGTTACTTTGATATCTGTGTTACTGTATTTTTGGAAAGAGCTGTTGCTGTTGAGGTTTACATGTTAAGTTTTGACAGTTTGAGCTCCACAGCTGAATATGGTCTGATGAAGAGCTATGGCTTGAAACGTCTCAGCAGTAAATCCACTGTGGGAGCATCTATATAGTGTGCCACCTTTTTCTTTCAGGTTTAGCTTTGCTGCTTTTGTTCTACACCTATAGGCAATTTTGGATTTGCATGCTTTTTCATCTTTTAATAGTTCCACAAATGAATATCCATCCAGCCCCACTGTATCAGGGTAGAGGGAGACAAGGGTGATTGTAGCGGACTGGAAACTTCACCAAATCACATAAGCGATCTGGATGAATAGACTGCACTAGGGCTACATGGGAGAATATCTGGGTTTTTTTGTACTTGGGGTGAACTGTTCCTTTAATGATGCAACCTGTGCTGTGTGATAGATGTCTGCAGCATTGTCTTGATCAGATGCATCTCCCTGTTTGTCCTCGACCAGCTCCTGCTTTGATTCCTACCTGTGAGATGCTGCAAACGACCGTTCCCTCTGCCTGGACGACCAGCAGCCTGACAGACATGCCTTCGACCGCCTTCTCCAACTGTTTGGAGCTGATGGGCCACGACCCGTTCCTAACACCCTACCAGCGCCTCATGCTGCTCAAGAGAGCCAAAGAGGTGAGATGCTGTGAAGTCTAGATCACTTCTTACAAGAGTCCCACTGTACGGGAGAATTTCCATACATCCTGCTTACATTTTAAACGCCTCCTCAAACCAGGTGTTAATATGTCTGACCGGTCTTTACTGGCTCTCTCTGGGATGGTTGTGGTTATGCGATGTGTGTGTGTATATGTGTGTGAAGGTGTATGGCTCTGTTTCCTCCTTCTCCCCGTCAGTGGTCGCTCAGCTGGGAGTACTAGCGGTGCAGCTGTCGACAGAGGAGCTGAGCGTCCTTCGTTTGACTGAGCTGAGCAGCATCTATGCCATGGGAGCAGTCACCATCTGGAGCAACAGACAGGTTGGCAGCTTTGCTCACAGTAGTATTCTGTTTGTATGATGATGCTCTGTAAAACATGATGCTCCATAAACTGCAAACATCTCTTAAGCAGTTAACCTGTAAATCTGTTAATCATCAGCATATTGAAAAGGAAATAGCAGGGTTGTATCATCATGTTGAAGAAGCTTCATGTTTAATCTAAGGGTCATTTTTTTTGTTTGTTTATGTTTATGTTTATTATGTTTACATGTGTGAGGTATTCTGGTTTCTAAGCTTACCCCAGTTATGTCAGATTCCAAAAAACATTGTTTACGTGGCAACAACTGGCAATACACCAACCATATTCACTAAATTCTTCGCCCTGTGTGCGTCATGTTTTTCAGGTAATGACCTAACCTTTCCTGTAATACTGAGCGTGCTCAGAACAAGTCTAGACAGTAGTAACCAGGATAAGGTGTTTAAAAATCCAAGTACTCTGGTTAGCAAGTGGCATGACTCATCTATCTTATTTGGATTTCTCATCACTGGGATAAGAGGTCAATTGGATAATGCAAGGTGTGTCACAGCTATACTGGAATATTTTGGTACCCCAGTCAGTAACAGTAAACATAGTCAGTGATAAAAAAAAAAAAAAGCACAATTGCACAAAATATTTGGAGCACTTACTATGCTTGTGAAGTACACTGTTGAAGTGACTCTTATCTGTTCATTCATTTTTTCTCAAAACAATGTACAACTCTACAGCTACATTGTTCACAACACTGAGTGGAAACACAAGTCAATACATCCAGTACGGCCCAGATGAAAGCTCTTTTTTATATACATATGTTCAAAGAGCATGTTAGAGGCATTGATCCTGCTGTGCCCTACTCCAGTACCCAGTCCTCCATTTTCTCTGTCTTTTTCAACCCAGCTGGCTGTACTGTTTATCGCCGTGTTAAACTCTACCAAGATGATTCCTAGCCAGCTAGACTCCAGCATCCTCGTGGCAATGGGACACATTGTGTGTGGAGCGAAAGCTGCTGAGATGCGCATGTTTAATGCTGTGGAGTTCAGGTGAGCAAATAAAAAGATAAAAAAAGTACTGTATAAGCACTTATTAACATCACCTCATTGAACACTGGTGTATTGTGAGAGAACAGGAGGAAATGTCATCTTTCCTAAATCCCTCTTCCTTGCCTCTGTCCCCTTTTGACTGACCATGTCTCCCCCTGGCGGCTGCAGTAAGGCGGTGCTGTGGCTGGGTCAGCTGAGGCTGCCCTGCTCGGAGGAGCAGCTACTGGCCCTGGTTGGGCTCCTGACCCACAGCCTTGCATTTGGACCCACAAGTTCATGGAAGTCTGATGTCTTTATTGAGGTTGGATCTCTGGCAGGTATGTTGAAAATGTGACTTCCACTCTCTGTATGACTCACTTGAGATTGGAGTGCAAAGTGGTAGAAATTTCAGAAGGGTTGAAATTCCCCTTGGTATCAATGTTACAATCACTCACAGTCCTCTGTATTAAAATATGATATTGTTTTGTTATTGCCTACATATCTTATTTTTAGAGCTCAGCCTCATGCTGCATGTACTTGCAACCTTAAAACACAACTGAACTTCTTAACAGCTGTGTAGTTACCTGGACATGATATTGATTGACACATAGTGGCAAAATATCCTCATTAGTTGCTCCATGCTCCCCCCTCTATTTATTTCATGTAATTAGAGTGATTTTTGAAAGCAACATCAAGTTGTTTCTTCCTGGCACAAGTTACATTGCAAAAAAAATCTGATGCTACCTGCCACATCTACTTTCCAATAATCAATCAAATAGGAAAATAACAAGAAAAGAGATGTTTAATTTCCTCAAAAAATGGGCAACAGGTTTTCTTGTTTTTACATTGGCAAAAATATTTCTTCTTTTTGCAGCGGGCCTTCCAGATATGTCCATGTCAGCTTTGGTGAAGGAGCAAATTGAAGGACTCACACCTCTGGCTATCTCACTGATACCACCTGAAAAGTTTGCTGTAAGTCTCAAATTACTGTGATTAGCTAACACTTATTTGACTTCCCCAAAACAATGTTTTATAGTACAAGGAATTCTATAAAGTTTTTGTTCTGGGGCTCAAAATATCTTGTTTCATATGTTTGTCCATCCATCTTGACAACCCCTCCTCCTGCCTCTGTCTCTCATGTTTCTTTGTGTTGCATCATTTCCTCCAGGTGGTGTTTGACCAGAGCCACATCAGCATGTTCTCCTATGAGCAGGCTGCTGCAGTGACAGAGGAACAGCGCGCTGCCCTCTCCCCCGTCCAGCAGACAGCTCTAGCCATGGTGCTGACACCCTGGGAGGACAGGCTGGTCGACTTCAGAGGTAAATCGCCCGAATTTGAACATTTTTAAAAACCAGTCAATAGCCTGTTGATAACTGTAACAAAATGCAATTTTTTTAGAAATGCGTTTACATTTGCTTGTGCTATTCATTTGAAGTTAGACTGTAAAAACTTTCTCAAATTAAAGACTTAACTGTGTTGGTGCTATGATTCACTTTCACTCACATTTGTCAGTGTCTGGGAGACTGAATCTGAGGAGTCACATGATTTGTAAGAGCTTTACTTCACAGCTCTGAAACAGAAAATGGAAAATCACCCCAAGTGCTGCCACTGTGTTTACATATAAGGTCTCCAATTCACTGTTAGTGGAGAAAGTATGATGACAAGATCTTAACTGGCCCAAATCATGTGAAATTGATTTATACTGACTTTTGTTGCAATACGCCCCAATACAAAGATGTAGAAGCGATTACATTTTGCAGTGCCCTACATTTGTATTCGTTTCACTGCAGTGGGGTTGTGTTTCTGTTTCCCCAGGGAGGTCACAGGGGCTGGCACTGAGCCCCTGTCCTCTGTGTCTCCTGCTGGGACTGCTGATGCTGCTGATCCTCTTGCCCTGCCCTGCCCTGCCCTGATCTGCCCTGGCACATGACCTTGTTCACCCCTGCTGGACCAGGAGAAATCTCTTCCACAACTACCATGATCTGATCTCACTGTGCAATACCATATCTCTTTGAAATGAGCAGCACTTCAGGATTTCTATTTGGTTATTGGTTTGTAATTTATTTTGTGTATCAACCTTCAACTGAGTTGTAATTTATTTGTGTCGCTGTATGTCTCTCAAGTGTCAGAATTTAACACTGAAGAAACCAAAGAAATATTGTGTAACTTCTATGTAACTTTGAAAAGATTTGAAAAGAAAAAAAGTGCATTCAACTTAAACCTATGTAATGATTTTCCATTTTATTTTTGGGAACCTGAATGAAAACGAGCAGCACCCATGTAGTCTTCTCAGGGATGCGAAGCCATACCCAGAACAGCAACTAAAATACTTTAAAGATTAAAATAGTTAAGAGCAATTACAAGCCACAATACAATATTGTGTTGTGAACCAGAGGAAAAAATATTTTTTTAGAAATGACAGAAATGTTTTGCCTACATGAGAGTTTTAACGTTTGGTACATTTATATCTATCCTACACTATCTTGTGTAGATATCTAACCACATCAGGCTTAAAGACAAGTGATCCATTTAGGTTGAACTGATCTACTTGTTTGCTGTTGCTGTGAGTTTTGTATTGTCGTGAAAACATTCTCGTATGGTAAACATAGACCTAAAATTAATAAACTGAACCATTCTGCTTATGTTTGAATTTTGTTTTCAATTTTTAACCTTATGTTCAGTCTCTGTTGGTTAAAACTATTTTCTCACAATTTAGATTAGAAATTTGACATCTGCAATTAGATACACTGTATACTAATGTATTGGTCTCCTTATGTAGGACTACAGTTTTCAGAAAGAGAGACAAACTGAAAAAACTTGCTGTAGTTGAATTACTAAAATTTTCAACCAGTAGGCGAATTGGAAAAGGACTCAACAGGAATAAGCAATGTATGCCATGTCTATTTATGATCATATTTTACTTATTTTGATTAACCACCATGTGGGGTGTATGTCTACCTCATTAAATGTACAGTATATATACTGTATATTTTATATAAGGTAGGCAAAGAATATTTCAGATTAAAGATAATGACACCATTCAGTGATGACATCATACAATTGCCAAAACTAGGATGCCCAAATTGTCCTTTCACTGTCCAACACAAGAACCCAGGAGGACCTTTAACTTGTTCATTAATGAATAACACAATAAACCAACATTGCAGAAAATTAAACACACCCACCATGCACTGCTGTGTGCTACAACTCAGACTGAGTGATAGGCGTTTTGAATGTTTATTTGACCATTTAATGAAATACAGCCTGATGATGGTATATTAGTTTCCTGTCATCTTGCCTGAAGCTACGCAGTGAAGTCAGGTCATCAGACAGACAAGAAAGAGTGGGGTCTAGAATGTAGGAGTTGTTTCTGAACGGGGCCAACGAGCTGCTGCACTGACTTCGATCCTGCTGTCAAACACTACTAACACAGCCATCATGGCGGACTGGGGTGAGAAACTAAGTTGGAAGGATATCTTTCTACACATCATGTAGCTTTAACATTCTTTGGATTACATGTAAAACACGATGTTGTAGTGACATTAACATGCTAGCGAACGTTATTTGTGGATTGTCTGTGTCCTATTTTGATTACTCCCGTTTTTTGACAGACGCCGACAACTTCGAGCCGGACGAACCGATTAAAAAGGCGGCAGTGCTGGACAAATGGGAAGGCGAAGACGAAGACGAAGATGTTAAGGTACTCAACGTTACCGCATAAAAGTATGTCCAGGATAAGATTAAACCCAACGAGTGTTTGTCGGCGAAGCTTTAACGAGCTGTTAGCTTGTCCCCATTAAGCTAGTTCAGGTATTGCCTCCCAGGTCTTGATGCCATGCTTCGGCGCGGTCGCTTGCTGACTGTCAGTCGTAATACAACCCATGTTAGCTTTATGCTAACGTTAGCTAACGGTGAACTCATGTGGCTTCACCAGGCTGCCAGCAGCTATAATAGCAATGCTGCTAGACGCTTTGACATAGTCGTTGTGCCGGCTAAATTGGTGTCGGCGTATCAGCTGATGATAATGGAGTAATTTTTATATCTATTTGATATGACTGGCTGCTATTTTAAGTGGAAATTACCAGTTAGTTAATTCTTGGATGGCCGAGCCAATATTGGTTAACGTTAGCTCAAAGCTAACCAGTTGCCGGGCCATTTAGCTAGAAAGCTCGCTAGCTAGCAAGCCAGATGGCTAATATTTGGTCAATGACGTCGATTATATTCTGTCATTTTATTGCGTGAAACGATTATACTATATTGGCATTTCTTTACTACCATGCCATGAATTTTATTAACTTTGGTAACATCGGCAACATACGGCAGCATTAGCTTGCTAACGAACTTTAGCCACAATCGGATGAAATCATGATCTGATGATGACTCAACTTAGCTGGGCCTAGAACTTTCCAACTTTGACAGAGGTGCAGGAGGAAACCGTTAGATTTTTCCTCCATTAGACTTGCTCATTATCTGATTGTTCTCATAGTTTCTGTTTAGAAGTCTCCAGCTAATTTAGCTATGGAAAGAGCTGGTAAAGGCCTCATGTTGTTCTCCACTTTCTGTGGCATATGGTGCTGAAACTGTTTATTTTGTTCCCTCAGTACAAAACAGTGTTTGTTTGCCCAAGTAGTGCTGTGTGAAAATGTTAGTGGGACTAAGGTTATTAACCACTGACCAGTTTGGTTTCAAGCCTCAATAAGATAATAAATATTGCTAAATGAATGCTTTATTCTGATAGATGTTGCTTCTCCCAGCCCCTTGTTTCTCTGGTATGTTTATTTGGAAAAGTAAGCCCATAAACAATCTAGTATGTCTATTTTTGACTCAGATGTCTGTATTTTCTTGCCACTCAAACTCTTTGGCCTTGTTGTCTTGGACATTTCTACCCAACTAATTTATTTTAAAAAATAAGGTTGAAATAAATCTTTTGAATAAGTGCTTTGTACCCCAATTTGCCAGTGTAGCATCCCAAGTGTAACTGACAACTGTCCTCCCTCTCTTCCTTCCCCCCCAGGACAACTGGGATGATGAGGAGGAGGAAGAGGAGAAAAAGGTTGAGGTGAAAAAAACAGGTGAGCACGCAGTTTCCTCTTTCAAAAATATGTAAATGTTGTAGGTTATGCATGCTTAACTATCTTAAACCTGTTCATTATGTCATTATTTTAATTTTCAGTAACAAAGGTATCTGACAAGAAAAAGCTGACTGAGAAAATAAAAGAGAAAGAAAACAGGTTAAGAAAAAAACAAGAGGAAATGCAACAGAAAGTAAGTGTTTCTCTTTTTCTTTTGACTTTAACTATATTTGTATACAGTACATGGAAATTTTGGCGTATTCTTAAACCTGCAATGATGTTCTGCTTTTCTGCTTCTTGTTGAATCTGTAACTACAGCAAGCAGAGCTTACTCCTGAAGAACAATTGGCAGAAAAGTTAAGAGTGAAGAAGTTACAGGAGGATGCAGACTTGGAGCTAGCAAAAGATGCTTTTGGTAAGACTGGTTTAATTTTCAAATAAAATATCTGTCTTAAAAAAATCTTCAAATTAGAATATTGTTTCAGGGCATTGATTGTTAAATTCTTTGTGTGATTTATGTTCTTCCCCTTAAAACACATAACGTCCTGGTATTTTAAATTCAGACCCAGCTGACATATTATGTCTTCCCTTATGTTGCTTTTTATTTGTCCCAGGTATCAGCAGCACCACCACCACCACAAACAGTGTCTCTGGAATTGATGCCATGTGTCCATCTTCTAAAGATGATTTCACAGAGTTTGAAAAATTGCTGAAAGAAAAGATAACCCAGTTTGAAAAATCTGTGCATTATTCGAGTTTCTTGGATTCGTTGTTTCGGGAACTCTGTATTTCATGTAAGTTCAACATCTCATACAGTCATTTAATGCTGAACAACACTGATGACTGTCAGTGCTCACTAATATGTTTACCTTAATCTTTGCACTTGGCATGCATGGGCTGAATCAGTTTTTGTTTTCATTCTCACAGTGGAAATAGATGACTTGAAGAAAATCAGTAATTCCCTGACAGTCCTACTTAGTGAAAAACAGAAACAAGAAAAAGTAAGTGACAGCATGCTTGCATTTTTTTTTTTAATCATAGATGGATACTGATGTGTATTTTATATTCAGTAGAGGGTGCTGTCTGCTTAGACATTCTCCCAAAGTGTAGTCACATTAGAAATTAACTGCAGTATCCCCATTCTGATTTTTTCCCTTCTAAAATGGTTTCATGTTTGTTTTTTTTGTTTTTTTGTTCTTTTCTGTCTTAACTGACTCAACAGTCACCTAATGCTTTTTCTGAATATTTAATTGTCAAAGGACCACTGGCACAGTGATTGGTTGAGAATTGAGCCAGAGAACTAAATGTGTGGAATAAAATATTCAGAGGTGTGTATTAATTAGAAAAGCCTAATTTTTATTTTTTAAACACGGATTTTGTTTTCACAGCAAAACAAAGGAAAGAAGAAGAAGAAAGGAGTCTTAGCTGGCGGTGGTTTGAAAGCAAAGATGAAAGATGAGCTTGACTATGCAGAGTTTGATGGTGGCTACGCCCAAGACTATGAGGACTTCATGTGACATTGGCTCCATCACCACTGCCCTTTCCTCCTCCCACCTCTCAGAAATGCAGCTGTACCTTCTCATGCTGTCCAGTGCCATCCTGGAAAATCTGAACTATGTGTTGCCCCCTTCATTTTGCTTCAATGACCAGAAGGACTATACCAGGGAGCATCCAGGCTCACCAACTTTTTATGTTCATACATATGGAATTGCCTTTTGTCTTATTCAGCCTCGAACACATTCTCACACACATCATTAACTATCTGTTGGGTGACCCAGCTCCAATGAGGAATACATTTTAACTGCTGCCTGTGTTTTGTAGGGCTCATTTTTGATCAAATGTTGCTCCCATCAAAATGGCAGATGAAACATTGCAGTTTTAAGTGTAGTGACATAGAAACGTATGAGGTTCTATGCAAGTTTCTTTACCCAGAATGTCTGTAAATACTATAGGTATTTCACTTTACCTGTGGATAGTGTTCTTACAGGAAAGTATATAGTATCTATAACTGGTTGCCAAATAAAGAACAGTTATTCCATCTTTCATCTTTATCCTCAGAAAGTTGCATTGTCGATGCTTTGAAATTGATGCTACGTCTAAGTAGTAGTTGTAATTTTACAGAGAGCACATAAATTCACTGTAAGATAAAAGGGATAGACAAGTGTAATGTGACTTCAAACCTCAGCCATTTTCTGGATTCATCTCTGGAGTATCCTTGAAAATTTGGAGCAAAGAGTGCTTATAGGTATTTTTTGTGCATGACAAAGTGTAATTTACTAATTTGATTTCTACTAATGCAGATAAAGTATGGATCAGGCAAGTTGATTAACTTGCTACAACTGGTCTCCTAATCATTGCTTCTGCAGGCTTGTATCAAGTGTGATGAGGAGCGGGGGCTTATGGGCTTCATCCCACCATGTCTTCATATGGGCTACAGTTAGTAGAAAGGGGCTTATTTCTCCTTTTTTCTAGCAATTGACCAGTTTCAAAGTTACATGGACAATTGGACAAGTACAATGTGGAAGATACCAGCATCTGCAGTGTTTTATATGCATCTAATTTAATAAATCACTGGTCGAAAGGATGAACTTGGTGTTTCTGTTTTTGTTTTAAAGAAATCTTTATTAACATAGGGTAGTGTGACAATTGATTTGATGTGACAGTTTTTGTAGAACTTCAGTATATCTGGTTTTTCAGTAGGCATCTCAAGATTGACACTGAAGTATGCCCCAAGGCATAAGGTGAATTATTGAGGAAAAACATTGAGTAAAATGGTTTTTTTTTCTCATTTAATGGAGGTTACACCCAGAGGCTACTGACTTAAAAGACATGTAATAAATATTCTATTTACAATTTCAAGTAAATATTTACCACAGTACAGGTGAAAATATATAGTAAGAAGAAAAGTCTTCTTAAATATTCCCTGGGATGAAGCTGCAGTTAATATCCTTTTCAGTTAGGAACATATATTTATGAAAATAAAATTGGGGAACAAAATCAGGACTAAGGTCAGTACAAAATATGGTTTGCAATCAAAATAAAAGGGTTACACTATTCACTCCCATCTCTGCTATGACTGACTTTGTAAATGTAATGTAGAGTCGTGACCTGCGGTATTGTTTCCCTGTCTAGTTTGTGATCTGTGTGCGTCTTCCCGAAGGATTCCTGGTGCTGCGTCTACGACTACTGCGGAGTGCATTGGCCCCTCCTGCCCTCTGCCGGCGTCGATTCTGCCTGGAGTCTCCTCTCACCACACTTGTTACTCCCTGACCCTGGGAGCCCTGCAGGGTCTGGAATGCACTCTGGCGTGTCACTTCACGATCTCCGCATGTGAATGTAAGCGCCACACCCTCATTGCTCTTCATGACACGAGACGTACCATCAGAGGTGCCATCGAAGCAGCGCCCAAGTGCAATCTCTTTGGCTGTGCGGGGATCCTGATCTGTCACTGTATAGATTCCATAGTTGTGGCCCAGGGGATCAAGAGGTGCCAGCATGGTGAATTCGTTGGTGTCATTGTTGACTGCGAGGGGCAGGTGGTTAACCAGGTACTCCTGAAGCATGGCATTGACACTGTCTCTCTTACAGCTTCCTTGAGGAATCACCTTCACCAGGGTGCGGTCTACACGATCCTGATCGTACAGCATCCCGCTACACTTGAACTCCAGGCACACAGCTGACACAGTGGCTTGGTCCATGTCACGGATGCTGCGGGTGTCACGGAGGCCGTACAGTTGGCCCACTGTCTTGGGGTGGGTGCCACCCATGTTGCGGGAGCGCACATTGATTTCATGTGGGCTATTGATTTTGACTTTGATGTAGCAGGCTCGGTATTCCATGGGCTTGGGCCACCAACTCAGGTAGTCCTCTGTCCAGCTCATTGGATCATCCTCATTAAACGGTACTGTGTTGTAATCGTAGCGGTCTCCTTCTACCCTTGAGAAACGGAAGTGTGCTGCACTGAATGGGGCCTCCTCACATTCTTTCAAGTTCTCAAATGGGTACACCGGTCCATTAGCTTCTTCAGCTGTGTTGGGGCTTGGTTTTGCCACATTGATGCTGAATGCTGTCTTCTTTACTCTGGGGTCTTCATGGTCTGACCGCTTGTAGTTCAGCTTTCCCAAGTAGGGTTGAGGGACTCCAATAAGGTTGGGATTGAATTTTGGAGCAGATGGGACAGCCTCTAGCTCCTCACCTCCCAGGTTGGCCATCACATATGCAGAGTAAGCATCAGCTTTCTGATCATCACAGAAGGCAGGAAGACAGGCACCGTTGGGGCCAGTAATGACACTATCAAAACGACCCCAGGCTCTTGGGTTCGATGAGTAGCCAGGAGTGGGCTCCATGTTTATGAGACTTACTACAACTCCCTCCACTTGCTCACTGGGCATGAAGCGTTCACTGCGGAAGGCTCTCACTTTCACATAGCACCTCCGGTTCTCTGGGACATCTAGATTAAATAGACGTCTTTCTCTGATCTCCATGTTACCAATCAGAAAGGTTCTCTCCTCTCTCTTCCCTCTTCTTTTCTTTTCCATCTGCAAACTTCCTTCCTCCTCCCAAAGGCCAGTGTTGGGGTTCAGTGACCAAAGTTTCATGATGTTGAGATGCTCAGGCATCTTCACCTGAGCAGAATCCAGGAACACCTTGACCTCGCCTGCATTCAGCGACTCACCTGTTTCCTCACTACTGAAGTCGACTGAAAACATCCCATATGTTCTCAGTGGAAGGGTATCACCCTCATTTCCTACAAAGTTGAGATCACTTTGAGCTGCTGCGGCTGTGGAGACATCTCGGGGGTCCAGAAAAGTTACACTAGCCTTGACATTACCCATGTAGACTTCTCCATTCTGCTTGTAGAATGAATCGGGAGGAATCTCAATTTGAACCATGGGCTCCTGGCCCTCTACCTCTCCTAGCTGCAGAGTGTTAGTTTCTGTGGAGCTGATGGTCACTGGGGGTTTCTTCCTCAGAAGTTTTATCTCATGGTAGACAGCACCTCCCCTGGTGTTAAATGGGAGTACCTTTGTGGTGTTGACAAATTTCTGCATGCTATCAACAAAAGTCAAGACAAGCCTCTCTGTGTCTGGTGGGACCTGGATGGAGAAGGTACCTTTGTAGCCTGTGCGGCTGACTCTGACTCCATTCAGGAAGATATGACCAAACCTCATTGGCTCACCAGTGTCTGCAGCAATGGCTCTACCACGTACAATGGCTTTGGTGTCCACACATTTCTGACAGCCACACTCAGTCACCACCATGGTGGGCAGTTGGTAGCCTTGACATGTCAGCTGCCTCTCCTCCATCTTTGCCACCCCGCAGCAATAAGCCACGCTGTCCTTGCACCTGATGCCGCTGTCCTGCTGTCCAGCACATGCGGCTGTAGGGCATTTGCCCACATCATAATAGAATGAGTTTGTGCTGTTTTGATAGCAGTCATGAGGAAGACGGATGAGATGGGATTCAGGCTTGGGGTTACATGAAGGCTCATCTTTACCTGTGTAACAGAGGTAGAAATGAAAATGGTTAAGATTGTCATATTCCCACCAGTAGGTAAACTGATGGATATTATAATGCCTGCTATGTATTTTTTATTTTTTTTTTAACTGAAAATGTCTCTTTATATGATCTGTTCTTTTTCCTGCTGTATGAGTTTGCCATTTTTAGTGAGAACCGACCTATGACAATGAGAGTGGCTGGTTTGGTCTTGATGGCCCCAGATGGACCACTTGCTCTGCAGTAGTACTCCCCGGCCTGCTCGAGATGTAGATCTCTGAGAACCAGTGTGCTGTCAGACTGCTTCTCCAGGAGAGTGTTGTTATGGAACCTATTGGTTCACAGAGTAAAGACAGTTGAAGCAAAGATATCCAAAATACCCTCTATATCATCTTTTTGACCGAGGAAAAAATCCAGAAAGAATCAAACATTGATGATTTTGTTTAATATGTTTTTAATATATTTATTTCCCCTGTTGGCCACATTTTCAAGATAACTATCATTTATCTCTTACCACTGGTACTTGTCCGGCTGTGGTGTTCCTGTCACTTTGCAGCAGAAGGCAGCAGTCTGTCCCTCCCTCCTGGCCTTGGTCTCAGGGTTGTTCAAAACATGAAGCTTCTCTAAGAAATAACAATTGCAGTTGAAAATAAGAGAAAGAAATTACACTTCCTTCCTTAAGTGCTTAACAAAATGTCTCTTGGTGAATGTACATCTCAAAATGATTATGAAGATTAAGATATGAAGATATTTATCAAGTGGGTAATGTGGATAGCAATCAAATGTTTTCTTTTAAATACAATGATGCTTCAGACTCCCCTCTGTTTTACAAGCATCTGTAGTACCTGCTCTTTTCAGCTGGACAGTGAGGACAGAAGTCTGTTCAGCACTGTGGGGCACAATGACGTTATGGGGGGCGTGGCCCTGTAGGCTGACTGTCAGGGTGGTGTTGCCATCAGGGCAGAGGCCAGGGATGCGGAAGTGTCCATTGTGGTCGGTGAGGGTGAGGAGTTTGCCAGAGCGGAGGATGACTGCCCCTACAGCGCTGAGACCCCCAGCACTGCGGACAGAGCCCAGCACAATGTGTTCCTGACACATGCAGGCATCACACTCAGCATTCACCCTTCCCATCACACACTGCAGGTGGCAATCTAAAGAGAGAAAAAGGAAAGAACGATGTCAGTTTAGTTATTGAGTTATTTATTTCTGCATGGGTTATGGGAATATGTCTGGTATATCTGGTAATATTATAGATTATCTGAAAAATGATCCTGAAAACTCATTTCACGTCACTTTTTATCTTCATGATCATAGTATTTTGGGTGAAAGCAAGATTATAGAAGACTCTGTGTGACTAGAAGAAGCCCAGCTCACCTGTCCTAGGACACTCAGGTCCATTGCACGCTTTGCCCTCTACTTTAGGCCCACTGCAGGGCAGGGAATGGGATTGGCAGGATCTGGAGCGTACCTGGACTCCCACCTGACCACAGAGGGCGGGGCACAGGCTCCAGTCTGACCAAGGACCCCAGGTCCCCTGAACATTCGCACTGTTAGCTGATGGAAAATAGATTTTCGCTTGTTATAATTCTTCAATGTGGGTTTGATATGATCATGTGACTCAGTGTGTAGACCTTACTCAACCAATTTTTGGATAAATGTGTACAGGACCAACCTTTGGGACAGAGGAACCGGACAGCATAGTTGGAGCAGTTACGCCCGGGACCCTGCTCTTCATTGAGGCACCAGAAGCCCACGGTGGGGTCAGCATGGATCTTCTCCCCTGTCTCACGAGCAGGGATCCAGTCCGTGGTTCTAGCTTCAAGAGCCCGTGGAGTATCACAGACTCGTGAACGGTAATAGAAGCGAATAGCTTCCAGCTGCTCATAGTCTCCACGGCCTCCAGGGTGATCAACATTGAACCACGTGGTCCACTCATAGTTGTCTAAACACAGATGACAGAAATAATAAAACTTCTAAATTACAGTTCATATTTAATTGTTGGTAATATTTTCTCGATTTTAACGCTATCACTCAAGCAAATGAAAAAAAATGATAGATAGTATTTTGGAAATCTGACATTACCATCAGAATTGTAAACAGCAGGGCCTGACTCTCTGTCTTTTCTCCATGATCCTGTAAGAGACAAACACCTTATCAGTAAAACTTATGAATTCCTGCACTATATCTACATGCTTATGGTGCAGTGCACTCAGTTAATTTGGACAATGCACTCACTCATGCACAATATACAGTAAATGTGCTATTGCACTTAATCTGTATGGTGTTTTCTTTAAAACAGTAAAGCTAGTACGTGAAAGTTACATCAAGCCATCAGATTACTAAAATAGCATTAATCTCTGTAAATTGTAAAAATGCTTATCTGTTACTTTGCTGCACCTGAACAAAGTTAAATGATTTATATGCTACATTTATGCTGTATCTGTAAGATCTGTAACTGTGGAGCTGCAATTCAACTTTAATATTCCAGTAATAGGTTTGTGGTCAGCTGCCATATGAACTTCTGAGGTAATGTTATTACAGTTTTTACACTGATGGAGAATTCTTACTCGTCAAGGAAAGAATGCCTTGTGGAGTAAGAGTAATTTAGAAAACATGAAAGGTCACAAAAAGACTTGTTTAAATTTAAAAGCTCAACAGTTAGTTAAACTCAGCAGGTAGCCAACTTTTCTGGGCATGTTGTCTCCAACACATAAACAGTCACTTTTCTTTTGATAGTATAGTGGATTGCAGTCGCACTGAGTACCAGACTTGTTCATCAGTATAAGCTTCTTGGACTGTGTTTTTTTCCCTTGGCCTGTAAGAGTTTTCACTCTAACACACCAGATGTGAGAACAGTAAAGCTTGTTTTCAGGATGTGTTTCTCTACTAATTTGAGAATGTTTTTAACAATGGTCATTCATTGAACTTGGCATGGAAAACTAACTCTAGGTGTCAATCGAGTCTCATGTCCCAGATTCTCTCTTTCTTTTTTGTTGTGAGCTCTGTTTTTGGGAGGGAGGACTGTAATACTTGTGCATATTTGTCATTTAAAAGAGTCTCAGCATTCTTTTTTTCATAGCATTTTTTATTTTTATTTTTTTGAGAGACCCACCTTGAGCTGTAACAGCTGTAGTTGTGGTTCCCAGCAGTAGGAGGAGAGGCCACAGTGACATTCTGGCACTCTGCTGCTGTTTTTAACCTTTGCACTTTCACCTCTAGTAATGACTGTTTCACACCGGGAACTCCAAAGAAGAAAAGAGTCCAGTGGCAGAGCTTCAGTGGTGGGAAGATGAAAAGACATTCACAAAATGAAGAAATGGAACAGAAGCCAACTCTGGATGGCATTTGAATTGTGCCACATCAAACCAGTGAGTGAACTAATATAGTACCTGTGATGTCACAACATCCAAATAGTCAGCCATCTTAACAATACACAGACATGTTAAAAATCCATTGTACCAATATCCAGATGTAGGGGGTTTAATATTGTTTGTAGGATCAATAAAACAAAATAAAACAGCAGTTTAAATCTATAACAAAACTCTTTCAAAAGCCAAAAACAAAAGGATAGTTTCCATCCTCTCTCAGTTTGAGGTCTCAGAGCAGCAGATGAGAGGAGACCAACACTGAGCCCCACTCAGATTACACATCTGTGTTAGCCATCACCATTTGTCAGGGGAACACTAAAACATTTCTGCATCCACTGACGAAACTCTGGACTAAACAAGCCAAACACTCACACACCCATGCACACACACACGCAAACTTTGCATTTTTAGACTTTGATCAAGTTTGAACATACTTGTAAAAGTGTGCATACTATCTTTTCAAATTAATGCTATGTAGCTGTTACAGTTATACATTAAAGGTACTAAAAATAGTGATCAGATCACTGTGCAATGTGATGTGGGGATAATAGTGATTACTTGTGGATTGCTCTCAAAAATGCTTTAATGGAACAAAAGTTTTCATTATGAGTTTATAGAGACATTATACATAACTTGGAGTAGTGCTTCTTCATTAAATGATTATAGCACAATTCAAATTACATTAAATCAGACTGAATTGTCCACTTACTTTAATCTAAAGCCTTAAGTCAAAGGATTACATATAACACCTTTATTCCTGCTTTCAATTAATCAGATCACATTCAGAAGTTAATATTCTCTGACTGTATGGCTAAAGTGCATTGATAGCAGACTGATATGAATACAGATGGACCAAATGATTCAATGATGCGTTTTACTTACTTTTTATTGCTTGGAGTCTCCTGGTGCTGAGATCCTGAGTGCAGCTTTTTGCAGAGAAACCTCTTTCTCTCTCTGTCTCAACTCTCTCAATCTCTCTCTCTCTGTCTGTCTGTTTCCTTCCTTCTTCCTCTCTCACATACCTCTCCTTCTCCCTCTCTTCTATACTGTGGTTGAACATACTCCTTCACCGTCTCTTTTATACTGCTCTGCCTCCAGCACCCCTCCCTCCTCTCTCGGCAGTGTGCCACAGGGACTCCAGATTCGACAGTTATCCTTCTAATTTATCAGCCTTACTGTACGGCCATGACATGCAATGGTTATTAGATGGCGCTGCATATGGAAGGAGGACAGTCAGGTGGTCGGAGTAACAAATTCTGGTGTTAATAGTTTGACCCCTTGTGTGTAAGATCAATGCTGCTGAAGTCAGACTGGACATTTGTCTTCCACTCTGCCCTCAGGCTGTTCTTTGTGGTGTGATATGTGCAGAATTTAAATCCTGATCACACAGTCTGGACAGATACAGGAGACACAGTGTGGAATGAGTTGAGAATGACTGCTATACTCACCTGCCCCTATTAAAATCCTTAAAATATCTCAAAAACACTATTTGTTCAACCAAAAACTAGAGGAGAGATCCACTCTTACAGAACCTAACTGAATAAATGTTGTTGCTAAATGTTAAACATGCAGTGCCCCTGTAATTATCTGCTATGGTGTTTCAGTATTAATGCATACATAATCTGAACTGAAAGGTGCATGATCTCTAGTCTCTAGAGATCTCCAGGATAGTCTCTAGTTGGGGTGAAATGCTAATGCTTATTAATAAATCAATAGATGTCCATGAGGGAATTAATATGAAAATATATTAAAAAACACATAAAATAATTCAAAAGAAATAAATAACTAATAGCCCTGCACAGATGCATGGTAAATGTCAAGCAGAGCTTTAGGAGATATTTCAGTAAGAGCACAATGTCAGTGCTATTTTATCTGCCACCTGTTCCTGAAGTAGAAGTGGATCTCTATAGTTTTCAGTAAGCCAATATCCCATATTGTATGCGTGAGAGTGTGAGTGTATGTGCCTGAGAGAGGGGGGGAGTGTGAAAAAGAGAGAGAGGGGGGAGAGAGAGAGAGAGGAGGGGAGAGAATGAGGTTGTGAGAGTCGGCTGTGGAAAACATTCTAAAAATACACTTTTGTCAGTCATGTCTCTCGGAGATCCTGGAGAGTTGTCAGTATCTGTTGTTTTTCCATACAACATTCATTAGCTTACCTCATCCTGCAAATTACAAGGCAAGGAACACACAGCAGGGGGAGAGTACACCCAGGCCCCACACCTCCATCTTTCCAGGTACCTTTAATCTCTCATGTTGGGGAAAAGGACAAATAACCGATATGACAGATTTCAATGACAAGTTACAGTGGTGCACTATTGGATTCATATTGTAATGCACTGATGCTCCGAACAACAGTACATAAAGAGAAGCCCCTGCTAAGACCGAGCCTCTAAAAAACCCTGTTCCAGAAGCACAATCTCCCTTCAGGTTTAGCTGCCACCAATTACTGCATTTCCTCAGCACAGAGGCGATTTGGTTTGTGTGAGGCAATTAGTGTGGTGAAATCAGGAGGTAGTTTAGGAATGATCAAGGTAATGCTCGGGGGCGCTCTCTCTTGGTGAAATTTGACACATTCCTGGCTCTGAGAGGAAATCACAGATGGAAAACAGCAGCCTGTGATATATCAGTTTATACTCGTATGCAGATGTTACAGACTTCTCCAGACAGCATATGGTTAAAAATCTCTTAGAATACATGATTATGAGAATTTAGTACCGTTTACATATTGCAACTAAAAAAACAACAGATGGGATTGTAGTATTTACCATTTTTGACAGGCCTCTCCTCAGTGGAAAAGGTTCATTTTCAATCTAAAACAAATCACTCTGTCTCTGAAATTCATTATCAAAATAATAATTATTACCAGTAGAACTATTAGTAGAGGTGGTGGCAGTAACAGTATTGGACATGGACATTTGCACGTGAATTTCATATATTTCCATCTTTGCACCCTTTGGTCCCTTTTAGCTTCCAGTGCTTGTTATACCACAATGGGTAGCAGCTTTACACGAAGGTGCATTTTACAAAACCTTTACAAGCAATTTAGAGGAGACAACTTTATGGGATTCTGTAGGTCCTCGACGTGACTTTAGTTTGTCATAAACAAGGACAGAAGTTGTGGGTAATGTTGTGAGGGTGGGAAAAAATTTGGGAGAACGGACGTCGCACACAAACACACAAAGTTTGGTCTCTGGGCAACAGGCTAAGCAAGGCACAGCTGACGTTCTGCTGCAGAGTCCATAACTGGATTCCAGACAGACAAATCATGTTGGGAAATGTCCATGGAATTGCATCACATAAGACTGACAATTTTCTATGGATGTGGGAATGATGTAGATTTTCATTAGTTTCCTATTTTAGATG
This sequence comes from Holocentrus rufus, assembly GCA_900302615.1. NCBI lineage: Eukaryota > Metazoa > Chordata > Actinopteri > Holocentriformes > Holocentridae > Holocentrus > Holocentrus rufus. Next base: position 10,544 of record OMLF01056277.1, on the reverse strand, counting down.
TACCGTCCACAAATTGCACAACATGTCCCATTATCTTAGTGTGCATTATGTCATGCAGAAGGTGTAGGATATTTGTCATGAGGCTGGTATTCACTCAACCTCTGGAAAAGTCTTCCATCAAGAAAAACTTTTTAAACAAACTAAAAATGATTTTGTATGTGTGTTTTTCTCTGTTCGTTCCACTGCGTCGGTTGGTTGTCTGTCATAAATTTCATCTTTCACTTAATTTTTCATTCAGAGGATGGTTTCAGTGACTTGCTCAAGGACACAAACAGGAAACATGGCTGTTGCAGGAACTGAATCTTTGCACTCCCAGTTACTGTATTGTCAACCATTTTATGAATGTATACTATATAATCCTGAGATTTATTGATGTGGTTTGAACGTCACAAAGCCAGTATACAGAAAGGTTTAAAACTTAAAGTAGCACTGTGCATCGAGGTGTTTATGAAAGCAGGAATTCCTACAGTTTTTTGTGGTTGACAGAACATAATGTTTTATCACCTGTCGTTTGTACCTGCCAGTCACCTTAATGGGAGAAGCGGGTTGTATTCTCTCATAATAAATGTGCAGACATGTACCAGCGGCTCTAAACCATTGTTATATGAGGTGAGAACAAAACCAAACCAATACTCTGACACACTATCAATTACCAGGATGGAGTCATTCCCAGGGGGGGAGACTGTAAGGCCTGCAGCAATGGTGGGTTAGATCAGAACAAACAACAACAATGCTCTGGCCAGATATGATTAAACCAAATCATATCTGATGGACCCAGAACCCAGACCACATCCCAGCTGAATGGTAGATCTGGTCAAATTACAGGTTTGGGGTTGATAGTTGAGACCCACTGACAGTCAGGATTAACACGTTTTGTCAAGACACATGGAGCTGACCTTGTAGTGCCGTGCAGCAGAAATACAGAAAGTATGAGTTGTTTTTGCTGACTGCTGATGAAACAGAGCGAGTTGTGCAACCAGGGTTCAGACTATAACAACCATGAGACAGTGGCTGAGCTCTGTGAAGTTTTATACCAGAGTACACAAGGACAGAGAGGAGACAGAGGTTAGGCACGGAGGCACTGGGGGTTGGTGCGGATCCTGCCATTAATGACTCTACCAGTGAAGGTATGCAGAGCAGCTTCTGCTACTGTCATTAGGGGCCCAGCATCACACACAGGGAGAGAGACCCACTGTTTCTTCTAGGCTTATTCAGAAAAAAAACCTGTCATGATTCATAAGAAAATTAAAAGTCAACATATATGACTTATGGAGACAGGATGTCATGTTTTGGTGAACTTGAATTACATCACTTGTGAGAAAAGACAACCTGTACGAACAGGAGAGTGTTTTCTCTTTGAGGTTCGATATTGTTTTGGATCATGGAGGTCGACACCAGCCAATTATTATTTAGGTTAGACTGAGATGTTTGAGGAAAGATTATAGTTGTGGCTATTTTTTGGTTAAAATTCTCTCATTTACCACGTTTGAATCCAACATGTGAAGTGGCATGTAATTGTAATTTTAAGCATACCTGTATAATCTCTTTGCTGTCTCTGGATTAAGGTAACACTTAACAGTTTCACAACATATTAAATGACTTTGGTTGTGACACAAACCTCTAATTTTTACACTGGTTCACGTTAGTCACAGTCAAAGGCCAATAAAACAAAACGTGCTGTGTCTATGTCAGTGTGGGAAATGTTAATGGGGAGTAAAGATGGGGCAGTGTGTGTGTGTGTGTGTGTGTGTGTGTGTCTGTGTGTCTGGAAGAAAAGTGGTGACACCAAACAGGAAGTGACACAAAACAAACGATGTGAAAATTGACGGAGTGTTGACACCCAGACATGATGATTAAAGAGCTTCAGTCTGAAAGGTGCATTATATTTAAGACAGGTAAATAGCATACCATGTGCACTGGAAGGCACTCATAATGATTTGAAGTAATCATTACACACTTCAAACCTTCTATCACAACATGCGAAAAACATTAAATTAATGGCTAATATATATTTAATATATGTGATTTACATGAATGTTCTCAAATGGTGACTGCACATTTGGTAATGATCCATTTGTGAGAACTTGTAGACGGCTGCAGTAACACTGGTACAGGGGACTGAAGATGACAGATTACAAATACTTGATGATGTAACTCACTAGTATTATTTGTGCGTTGCATAAAACAATCACATAAAATGACTTTGTGCAAAAACTTTTATCTGTAATATAGATTTAGGTCCTTACTATCACAGAAACTTGAGAAGATAACACATGCTCAGTTTATTGGAGCGGCACAGTGAAAGACATAAGAAACATGTCATGGTCTCTGTATTCTGACCATAACATGAAACATCCATTGTCATTCACACACACGACCGAGTGCAAACCCATTTCCACTTACAAAACTATAAAGCTGCTTTAGGCGGAATACATGCAGGGGGGAGCACACATGTGGTTTCCAGCATGAGTAACATTCATGTACTCCAACACATTATGGAGAGCACATGTAAAGGCTGTGGTACCAGCCCAGTAAAGCATGAAGACATGCAGAACTAAGGGCTAGATTAGAAACATGTGGGACTGACCAGGAAGACAGATGATATGTGCTCCACGGATTCAGCAGAACGAGGTCGTCCATTTTCCTCCTGGACTGTGATTTGGCTGCAGACCTCTGGAGACCCCACCGCTGAAGGCCTAGAGGAAGGGGACTTTCAACTTAGGAGATGAAAAACAGAAAAAAAGCAAAGCCCTCAAGTAACTTTCCTATTTATTTTAATGTATTCTACTCTTCTGACTTAAAAATGACCTCTAATTCCCCCTCAGCAACAACAACCAGAGACTTTACTTAAGCTGCTCTGAAAACAGATCTATTCAGCCTCATGTGTCCACAAAACTAATGTGGGTGTTTGTTCAGTATTTTTTATGTTTTATCACTTCTAACCTTGAAGGATATGGTTCGATATTTTCCAACCAAGGCCGTATTAAAATGTTGTAACCCACACATAGCACAACCTCCACGCTACCCTAGTGACGAGAAATGATTTACTGCAGCTTATTACTAGCCTTCAACACAATCCAACAGGGCACCCGTTTACACAAACCAGTTTCAGACCCCACTTTCCTCCTGCAAAAACCTCTCAAGCCACCCGATATTTGACTGTTGTATTTACATGCTTTGTCCTTATCTTTGCTGTTTCGTGCTCATGATATTTCGTTTTTGTGCTATGCTTCATAATTGTTAATATCGCCGTTTTCCCGATTTCCATACTGTTCTTTGCGTCTGCGTAACGTGTCTGGCACCACTTTAAATTTGCAAATGCTCTTGAAATAAATTTGAAATACATGCGTGAAGATATCTGTCCTTGCAGATAAAGGGCGTACGCGGGTTCTTTTCTTTTTAAAGGGTAAAATTTACATGGAATAGCAATAGGTAGAATAACAGACTTTGATCCAGAACATGCCAGACACTATAAAGAGAAAATCTTGGTGAGGATAATCCTTTATTCATGCTCTCTGTTCCAAGACAGGTACAAGGCAGGGAACTTTGGGCAGTAGGAGGATACGTGGTTGGAAGACAGTGTTCGCTTCGAGCTGTTCAAATAAGCTGGTTCAGCCACATTCAGCTGTGACTAACCAGCAGAGGAGAGAGGAGGAATTGCAACAGGAGTGTTAGCTTATTCCCAGATCAAATGACTCATTCACAGGCAGCAGGTTCTTTTGAGATCCAGACAAGAATAGACATGATAAACCTCACTATGAAATGTTTGGGGAAAAAAAAGGCTGCGCATATGATGAAACATCTGTGTGTGGGTTTATGTCCGTCCCTGTCTGCCTGCTCCTCTATTTGTCTGTCTTATCTCCGGTCATATTTGGCTGCTGTGTGCTGCTGAGGTTTGCACATACTGACATTGATTTCTCTAAATAGTAAGGCCAATTGGCTAGAGAGGAAACATACATTAAGTGAAATAAAATGACATTAAATCCCTTTATGAAAAGAAAGAGCACTGAAATGCGTGCCTTTAAAAAGTTTGCTGTCCCGGCATGCTGACATGTCCCAGCATGCACTGGACAGGTGGAAGGGAAACATGCTGGAAGTTGCCAATCCATCAAAGTGTTGCACAGTTAAATCCTGAAAATTCACTTCCAGGCACTACTTTGCGACAATGTTCTATAAAGGCAAGGCTAGATGTAAAATCTGTCAAAGACACTGTCCAACTCTATATTTTTTATTAGTGTTTTATGATATGACAAAACTGCTGTGCACACATCCAGGTGAGTGTCTGTGTAAAATAAACTGGTTAGCTGAGGTCCAGTTATCACATGGTGCAGTGAGGGAGAGAGAGAAAGGATACATGAGTACCCAGGGCCACAGAAGCACTCATCTTGGCATGAAGAAAGAACAATAGTTATCCTGGACAGGATTTCAACATCCCACCAGAGGGCTTAATGAGTAAAACTGTTGCAGGTTGTAAGAGAAAAAGCATTTTGCCCACGTTCCAGCCAAGAACAACAGAGGAGGGGGCCAGTCTGAGCCAGGGCTGTGTGAGTTCTCCGTGAAGGAGAGCTGCAGAGTTACACTGTTAGCTTTGAAGTTGTATGTTACTTGTTGAGTGCATCTCAGTCATTTGGGCCATTTAGAAATAGCCTTCAACGCTATGCCAAAATTTTCTCAGAAAAGCAGCTGGAAATGTCATTTAGGCTGAGAAACAGGATGAATACAATACAATAAATGTAGACCGGAGTGGCGGGATTCAGGAACAACACATTACAAAATAATGTTAAATAACTCTTATTGAAAAAACACAAGCTGAGCAATAAGATTACAAATCACTCAAACCTGTTTTCTTTAACCCAGTGAACACTGATTTTACCTTAAATTTCCCCTTAAGTAGCTTCAAAGTAAAAAA
>OMLF01056273.1:0-10296 GCA_900302615.1 Holocentrus rufus | reverse complement strand
GATTTCTCTCAAGCCTTATATGTCACTCGGTTTTCCCAAAATGGGATTTTCAGAGCCGACAAGATGAATTGCCGGCACAGGATTCCACAATTCCCGAAGCACAAGTAACCCCTGACCTCACATGGCTAAAAATAGCTGCAGCGTGATGCATTAATACAAAAGCCTACAGCACACATACACACACATACACACACAGGGAACCCACTTCCTGCACAATCCTCACCAGGCCAACTGCATTCCAGAGATCCACACACTCACACATGCGCACGCACACACACACACACACACACAGAGGGGGGGAGGTTCCACTGCCATAACTTTTACATTCACACACATACACATCCCAGCAGTGCTTCCCTGCTCTCCGGTTCCCTGTTCGCGTCGGTCCGAGGCCTGACAGGAGGCCAGAGGCTCAGGTATCTGTGATGGAATCCAGATGCTGGTTCTTTTAGCCAAAAGCCCGTCATACTTCTACAGAAGACGACTCTATCCCACTCAGGCGCTGCAGGAGCAAGATGAACGTTCACCCAAACTCACACGAGTTTAGATAAACAAGTTTGACTTATACCACACAGAACACCCCGGCCAATAATGTCAAGTTTTAATTAACTGCCTGGGAGAGTGTGGATGAGCTTTTATAAACTCTACATCCAGCAGGGATCAGACCCACAGCTTGCAGGACGGTGATTTCTGTGGCGGATCGTGTTAAATAAATGAACTGTCATTTGACATTTGCTGCACTTCCCTGTGGTTTTAAAGCAATGTGACAGGAATGGGGAAAATCCTCGGAAAACAGAGGAGCATTCTCCTCAGATTAAAGGACTTCTATTTAAGGAGGTGTCCTCAGTCAAAAATACTCCTTTTCCCCACTGCGTGCAGCTCGCCGGCCCCTCCTCTCTCCCGATTGGCGCAGTTGTCGAGGCGTTAACCCCTCCTTCATGACATCACAGGTCACAAACTCTGGAATGTCAGTGATGTGGTCCAAGTGTCTCTGCCAGTGATTTGCTGTCCCTGACATACATGAACTCATATCCAAAACACACACACTTAAACAGCTAAAACGCTCGTGTCTGATGGATACATATGCACGCAAACTAAATACATTTCTGACTTTTGATATCCTTTTATAAAATAAGTCGTTTAAAAATAACACCACCCAAGGCAGTCATACATCGACAAAAATCGCACCTCACAAAAACCCCACATGCTAACCGCCAAGTATGCCTCAACCACACACACACACACACACACACACACCTCCACCACATCAAATACATTTAGAAATGGATGAGATGTAGCAGATGCAGCATGATCTGAAAGTGAAAAACAGATTGTGTACAAAAGAAATAACATAACTGATAATCACATACAGAAACATCTGGGAAAACATGAGCTTATCTCATAAATTATTTGGGAATTTTGACATGAAATGTGAAGCTCTGTCTTGTAATTACACACTCGCTCATCACAATCATGTTCTGCAGTGTGTTCACTGATAATAAATGAGGACAGTTAAAAACAGGACACTGAATCTAACGTTCATCTGCGTTTCTTTGGCCTGGAAGTCGCCTGTTGCCGGTGCCACTTCACAGTCGACAGTTGAGGCAAAAAAAAAAGGACAAATGCAGAAAGCAGAATCTAACAAAGGTGTTGTAATATTTACCTGGTAGAGCATGACAGGCTCTATGCTGTAACCCAACATCTCAGCAAACTCTCTGGCAATCACTGATTTGCCGCAACCCTACAACATAAAGAAGTGGTGTTATCAAAAGGGCTCATATTGACCATATGTGTGTGTGTGTGTGTTGTGTGTTAGCTACCTTGGGCCCTATCAGACACATGTCTTTGACCATGTGTGACTGCATCATCTCGGCCAGCAGCTGGGCGTGGCTTGGTGTGCTGATGAAGGCGGGGCTACTGTTGGGTGGGCGGGGCTCCTTGGTGCCTGCTGGAACCTGAAGTTCAATAAAGAAGACAGGATATAAAGACAAAAGAGCGATCAGCATCTTAACCCTCAAATAAAACTGGAAGAGGAGCAATGCTTCAAAATCTACATGGGAAAAAGTGTGGGAAACAAAGCCGAGTTGTATCAGCATCACTGACACACTGATTATGGGCTAAGAACACAGTGTGTAATTACATAAAGTGTTATCACACAATCCATATGACTCATTGCATATTTGAAGCCAACAGATTTGCTGCCATAAAGAGTAAATGCAGACTCAAAGAGCTGTTGATAGCGATATCAAGTCTTTGGCTGGAAACTTAGTACCACTGTTCCCTGAACTCTGGGAAATCGCTCTCCTCCAAAACCTCACACGGTGATTCATCCATCGTCTTCTCTCCTTTTATCCAATGAAGAGGGAGAAATGAAGAGTGATAAAGAGGTTTTCTCCAGAGGGTCAACTGCAGAGTGTCTGCCAGAGATATGATGGTCAAGCCGCTGATAGGGCCTGTCTGCCTGTCTGTGTGCGTGTGTGTGGTCTGACGAGGAACAATGGACATCTCTGTGTGATGTATGAATGAACAACGCCATATTTAGTGTGGTGACAGATTTTTTCAATTTGTCATTTTTCTGGGCCGCGACTGAGGCCTGGTGGTTTTGTGAGAGATTCAAGCTGGCGGGGGAAGTTCGATTATCGGCATTCTAGTGTGGCAACGCCCCTCTCAAGACTCTCAAGAGTACAAGATTCTTGATTTATTTCGCTCTCTGTTTTCTAAAACAATAAAAAAAAAGTGTATTTGGAATCCTGATGGAGTGGTTTACTCTTTATATTTAGTCCATGGCAGCAATTTTACCTGAAACGCGATGTCCTTGTCCGCCATGCGCAATGTGACGTCTGCATGGCCCTCCACGTCCCGGGACGCCGATACGTTCAGAACAGCACTGGGAGCCGGCTGATGACGCCCATCCAAAAGCTCAAACCTCTACAAAAGAGAGCAGTGATACACAACGTGGTTAGTCTGTTTGTTTTATAATCAACAGTGATGATGCATATATGAAAATCATCAAATACAACATACTTTAATGAGTGCATGAGGGTGTGAGGGGGGCGTGTGTGTACATTTGACCCAACAGTCCCATGGATTTATATAAAATATCTTCATGTTCTTACAGCAAGTGAGGCAATGTTTAGATTTTTTTCTTTTACTCCTGATGCCTGATGCCTGATGACTTTACTTGAAAAATAAGCTGCAAAAGTGATGACATGCAAACACATTTAATGACACCGTCTGACACAACAGAAACCCATCAGGGTGACAGTCATAGTCACTGTAATTTGTGGTTTTGGTTGACATTTTGGTTCACTTCTTTTTTTTTTTTTAAAGGGGAGGAATGATGAGACATTTGTAGATTACTTTATGTTTTATTTTATCAGGCTTGTGTATCGATTTTTATGCTCAGGCCTGACAGCCAGCATGAACCAAGTCTTCTGTGGGAAGTCTAGCTTGTAAACATGCTGTGCAGATGTCACTGCTCTGTGTTACTAGTCACAAATTTTCCCGCTGTAACTATAATGCAGGGGGAGAAATTAACAAGCACTGTGACACTGAGTCCTACCTGAAGCTGATTAGCTTTTTGCTCAGTTAAAAAAAACAAACATTTATTTGCTTCAGCTCATGACACCAAGACAAAACCTGCACCCAACTCACTCCATTCGCTTGGCATTTATTTGCACACCCTCAACTTTTGCATTGGGGCATCCGTGTTTGCGCGTGCATGCATGTGTCCTTACACTGAGGACGCCCTCCACAGCCGTGCGTCCCTCCTTGCCCAGAATGCTGTTGTAGGGATAAAGTCTCTGGAGCAGCTGCTGGGAGGACAGCATTGGGAAGACATTCTGCAAAAGGAACACAGACATGCTTAAGACCAGTGGTTCCCTTAGTGGGATCTGGGGACCACCAGGGGCCCTTCAGGGCAGCTCCACAGGGTCCCAGGGAAATGAAGAACACTTCAATTCCAGTATTATTTAACTTATATTCAATTTAAAGAGAGAAGATGACCATATTTCACCGTCTCCACTGTATCCTGCCCTGCTGAAGAATTAATAATTCTGTATATTCTGTATTTCTTTTTCTTATAGGATGCTCACTGGGGAAAATCACATCAAATGACATGAAAATGATGGTCAGTCCCTCTGTTTCCTCTCATGATTTTCTTTCATTTGAGCTTCTCACCAGCACTTGCAGGGCAGGCGGCAGGTTGTCCACAGGGAAGTCAGGTAGTCCCAAGGTGGACGATTCTTGGGAGCACAGCGTGGTGGCGAGGGACAGCAGCTGGGACACCCTGACGCACAGGAAACAACAGAATGACTCTGATCCCTGAGCGCCACTGAAACTTATCGTGACTACAGTGAATAAGACAAACAATCCATTTGAAGAGGCAGTGAGAGACTTTGGCTTCAGTGAAGTACGCTGTGTGTTTACCTCTCAGCTGCAACATTTGGTCCTGCTGCGTACAACAGCTCCAACTGGTCCTGAAATAAAAACACCAGAGATGAGAAAAGTTAAGAATAATAATTTAATAATATTCCAGGCTGAACACATTCTACGTTACTCTGGATAGTGTCAGATAAATTCCTAAAAGGTAAAAGGAGATGTAATCTGACCTTGAAGGGTAGGTAGTAAATGTCTCTGGCCTGGAAACGGGAGCGGAGAGGAGGATCCAGTGGATTGCCCTTGTACTTGGGGACAGGAAGTCCCAAAGCGATGACCCGGAAGTCCTCGCTTACACGGACAATCTTCCAGGCATCCAGCTCCTCTTTGGTGTGCTCCTGGAACACATCGAGGCAGAAATCAATTCCAACGCTTTTCTGCTGTCTGCATAAACAAAATCCTTAATGCCACTTTCAGCATTATATAATCAATGCATTTAAGCGTCCAAAGAGTGCAGATGCACAGAAAGATACATGATAACAAATATGGTTTTAATAATACCACAATTATAAACACATTCTGTATCGTCCCTCCTGTGGGACTGAATACAAGAGGAGTGTAGGAGTTGTGTGAAAATTCACATCTAAGGTGTGAACAGCCATGGTTATAATTGCATTTTTAGATGATAAAATGACAATAATATTTATTCGCTTGTCTGAATTAGATGCTAATCAGTAAAGACCAGTTGTGAATGGCAGATCTTTTTTTCTCAAGTGCTCCTCATGACATGAGAAACAGCATATTTAATTCTCAAAAGAGAGGGGTTTGATTCAACATGTGCAGCCCTGAGTGACAGAGCTCTGACGTCCTCAGCCCAAAACCACGGTGTGTGACTTTTATTGAAGAGCCTGCTGAGCTGACCTGCAGCAGCTTGTCGTAGCGCTCGGCCGACATGAGGAAGCGTCCGTCCTCCAGCTGCATCTCCCTGTTCTCCAGCAGGTTGTTGAGGACGGGCAGCACGTTTCTCTCCGCCTTCTCCAGCCCTTCCAGAACAAGGATCCGACCCTCCGTCGCTGCCCTCACCGCACACTGGGGACAAGCACAGCGGGAGAATCGACTAATCAATGAAAATTCAATCAATGCTTTAAAAATCCTTACAGGAGCGGGTCTAAAAGAAATGGTTAAATCAAGGCTAGTGATGAACAACTGCAGCCAGTTCAACCACAGTACAAATCTACAACTCTGTCTTCCACCAACGCTAACGGGGCTAAAAGCATTTACACAGAGCAATCTGACCATGCATCAATTCTTACTGCCCATGCCCCATTAAACAATATGGGCTCGCCATAAAGCCTTTCCTGAGGATGTCCTCTGCGTATTGTATTCATAACAGCCTCTAAACTCTCCAACCATATTCAAAACAGTGTCATCTGTTTTAGGAAGGCCTATTTTCTACTACCAAATGTGGGATAGAAGTTAGCTCTGTTGGGTAAATTAAGTTTGTGTAAGTGTCTCGCTGTGTGTGCATGTATGTGTGTGTGTGCGCGCGCTTGTTTCTGCAGAAATCAAAACGCACATCTGACGTCAAGAGGCAGGAAACTGAAGCTGCCTGGGTGGACCACAGAGCGAGAGGCCATATAATTAGGTTAACATGTAAATACGTGGCAGGTTGTGTGGGAAGCGGAGCCATAAAACTATAGTCAGGACCAGATGCTCTATATTTAACTCTCGATCCATTTTCAGCACCAACGCTGTAATCAGATAATTGTTAGAAATGTGAGTGACGCAGGATGGCGAGAGAGAGGGGGAACCACAGGCAGGCCTTGTGTTGGGACTGTCACTGACTCCGCAGGGAACAACATCCCACCAGAGACCTAATAATTTTTTTTATCAGATATTGCTGTTGAGTTATGATTTTTTATGCCATGTCTTGCACTGTGCATAAGGTCTTATTGTCTCTGCACGGTGTGTATTAATACGTACGGTACATGGAATGTCAATAAGCCTCTAATTCCCTGTGCATTTATTACACTTGATTTAAACCTAACTCTCATTCGGAGAAGCTTATGAATAAATTTGACCTGACAGATACTGCATAACCTACTTTGGTAGATTTTCCATGACAGGCCTATTTGCATAAAAAGATGTCCTTTACATAAGGAAGATCGTGCAGCAGAGACTGAGCATTGGTTGGCTACACATTGGTCTCAGCAGACTATCAGCTCTAGTGGAGGTGGCATGCTATTTATTATTGTAATGGAGTCTATTTGCAGCGTGGGTTTGAGGTTAGCTGCCTTACATAAGAGCCTGCTAACTGGGGAGAGGTGGTTGGAGATGGCAGAAAGAAGACAGAGCTGTGATTACTCCCCTACCCGTGACTACATCAATCTTACATGTGGACTTTCTTCTGGGGGGGGAGGAGAGCTGGAAGCGAAGCAGGAAGGGATGAAGAGAGAGACAGAGAGAGAGGTGGAGAGACAGAAGGAGGAGAGGAGAGATGGGAGGGAGAGAGTAAGCATAGGGACTGACACATTAAGCCTGAATATAGGGCTCCAAATTAGCCCAGGGCCCTCAGGAATACTTGGATGCTCCAGTTAACACAAAAACACACACACCTCCTACTGATCTACCCTCATTCCCAAATGTTGTCAAAGGGAAAAGCTTGCAAACTCACACCCACACATTTTCTATACCACACATGCACATACAAGTACATATATAGGCATGTGCACATGAAAATGCCAATAACACACACAAGCACACACACAAAATCCACCACATCTTGTCCAGATTCTTCCAATACTTCCAACACATGCCTACACACACACACTTTCTGCCCCCGTCTCTCATTAGACGACACAAAATTCCCTGAGATTTGAAGGAGACCAGAAATAGGCCGTCTCTTCACACCAATTAGTCCAATCAGTAATGCTGTAGCTATTCAAGAGCAGTTTCCATGGAAACAATGGACACCTGTTTTCATTTTGATGGGAAAGTGGGAGGCGGGTGAGAGTGGGGGAGCTAAAGGGGTTGGCCTGAAGCTATTTTTCTGCCTTCCTTAATCCAGCCTTTACAGAATTTATCACCCAGGTACGATGAATCCCTTTCTGTGGCATCCATGGATAAAGACAGGTAGACTGACGGGTTATCAGGAAATAGTTTGATCAATCACAGACAGCTTCCAGGACTTCAATCAGAAGCCCTGAATAGGAAATTAAGATTTTGTTTACAATTTATTTACCTTTTCAGTATTTGGAAACATCATCATCTTATCGTGCATATTGTACGGAGTAAGTACCTGTTGTTTCCTGTCCCGCTGCCATCAATCATCATTATTTTGCACTGCCACATCATGTTGTTTGTTGCAACCACAGGCCTGTGCAATTAAGAATGCCATCCTTCAGGCATTACTTTCAGGAAAAACGACGGGGAAAAAAATAAATGATGCATGAATGTTCACCCCTGGTAACCCCGAATTTTTGGAAGTGAGGATCAAGACGAATGGGCGGCCCTGAGACAGCTCAATGATGTAGAGGAGAGACAACATTAAAATGAAGTTGCGTGAACCACTGTCCTCCAAAGTGTCCTCAGGACATCCTAAAAACAGCAGATATTACCAAGAATTACTCCTCGTCTGGCTGTGCTGGTTCAAGATCATTGTGCCTAATCTACACCGGCATTAAAATAGACCCCCTGTGCTCGGCATTTAATTATTTTGTTAGAAACAAAAAGATTGTGGCGCTCTTATGGCCTTCCTTTCAGCCCCACTAAAACAAAAAGAGACTCTCAAATCCATTTTCGGGAATTTCCCGATGCTAACTGTTCAACCTCTTGAGCGAGGTCTCAGGGATAAATGCATGAAGAATAAGTAAAGAAAAACTTAATTTTTGTTTCCATGGAGATGGAGATGGAGATGATTTAACTGTTATGCAACCGAGTTATTTTTAACACAGAGGCAGCAACGCACTAATTATTTGTGGATAATGACATGACTGTCTAAACGTTAATTATCGCAGCTCATGATAAATCATTATTTGTTGCAACTGCCTCCTGGAAGCCCAGTGACAGGGTTTAATGATGGCTTAGATGGGATTTTTTCCGTGGTTGTTCTTCTGGACCCCCGGGAATGAATGGAGGATCTAAAGTTCTCCTTGGAGAAATGAGCCCTGATAATGAGGAGCCACCAGTCTCCATGGTTACCTGACTGACAACCCCCTCAACAGAGTGTGAGCATGTGTGTTTGCATAAACCCCGATTGAAGAGCCAGTGGCAAGGGACTGAATGGAAAAGGAGGGAAACGCATTTCCACCCTACTGTAATGAGATGGTTATTGTACAACGTGGACGGGAAAACTGAAGCAACTGTATCTATTTATATACAGTTTTATATCAATTATTGATTGATTTTGTATCTATTATTGAACTATCCACTGAAATCTAAAATGCCAATATTTATTAGAGCTGAAACAATTAGTCAATTAATCAATGACAAGAAGACTAATATATTTTAATTTTGATTAATTGATTTTAATTGATTAAATTAAATTAATTGGTCATTTATCAAGTAAAAATACCAAACATTTGGTGGCTATAGCTTCACAAATGATAAATAACACTTTCTTTTCTCAGGTTCATATCATTACAAAACACAAACAAACCACTTGTGTGCCCTTGAGTTGTTTTTATGAAGGTGTGCAGGAACAAAGACAGATGAAATGCAGAAAGGAGGAAGTCCTGCACACACTGCTCTGCCTTTTTCATTTCGTCACTAACAATTAGAAAAGCGATTTCTGCAATTTTCTTGAGAATGGCTCATCCAAAAAAAAACTCACACTTGACACGGCACTTGTCAACACGGCCAAGTGTGAAGTCCATCGCATGAATGGTTGTCAAGAAAACTGAAAGACTTACAGTTGGATGAAATTATGAATTGATTAATTGAAAAAATAATCAATAGATTAATCGACTTCACAGTACTCATCGAATGTGTATGTAGTGTTGCATTTAATGTCCTTGGTATGACTTACCACATCTAATTGCACTGAATGTGAGGCCCTGTTGGTCTTGTGTCACTGGTGTCAGTATGCTTTTTTTTCTGTTCTTAAAATTATTTTAGGCATTTCTGCTTTATTAAACAGCGACAGCATAGATAGACAGGAAAGATGGAGGAGAGAGGGGATGACATGCAGCAAAGGGCGCAGGTTAGAATCGAACCCGCGCCGCTGCAGTAATAATACATGGTACATGGTGATCTACCAGAGTGCCACAGTTTGCTTTAGTAACTGTAAGATGCCCACGTGTCTCTGTGCCAATTCCACCAAGACTGGATACCTATGCATTTGTTTTGCTTGATAGTATATGATTCTGATTCTGAAAAACACTTTACACGGGTCATGATGGATCTCAAAACAGGTGAAAGTGTCACAAAAATGGCCTTTAGTCTAACCTGACAAAATTTACCTGCCAACAATAAATGTTACTGGCCAAATTAACTGTATATAATTTTCATAAAAAATCTGCATGTAACTCTACACCCCCTTCAGTGCCATTTCAAACCGGCTACTGCGTGTTAATCTTCACAGGAGAAGAAGCACATCACATGAGGACAATGTAAAGTTTACAGTCTTTGCATTCAACAGATCATGTTTGTAACTCAGTATGAAATACAGCAGGGTCCATATTACAAGATAGGATTTTGAGCCGTGGTTTCAAAGACTGAGAACAGGCAGAGATTATAGATAATTTAGACATTCAAATGTTACCAGGTCTAAAAGTCACAGTCTAGTGTGTGGCGGGTAACCCTTGCTGATTTGTCAAAAAACAGAAAGCAAATTTTACAATAACCTGCCATGTGTTTATTTCCTATCCTGCTTGGTAGACAGTAAAGAGAGTTCATCAGACTGAGTGGACTTACCTGGTC